>DXKC01004827.1:0-31810 GCA_031170775.1 Cymbopogon citratus
GCACTTGTTTCGATTAGCCAAAGCGATTAGTTTTAAAAAGGACTATTCACCCCCCCTCTAGTCCGCCGTCTCGACCTTACAAGACCCTCCATGATGTCGGGAGGGGGAGTTTGTTGGGCTATCCCTCCACATGGAGGATGAATTTGAGCCCAGCTAACCAGCCCAAGACTTGTGCACCGTTGATCTTGATCCAACGGTTAGGAGTGGTTCTTGGAAAGTATAAAAGGGAGGAAACCCTAGCCTCCACACTTATTCCACAGCTGAGAGAGCTGCTGCTACACCTGAGAAAGGTGAGAGTGCAACACAAGAACACCACAAGAAGAGAGAAGAGAGGAAGAAGCAGGAGAAGCAAATATGTCCAAATTTGGTGGTTGTAAACCGATCTTCGTCAGGCCAGCGATTGGAGGCACAAACGTGGTTGGATTGACACCAAACTTGGTGAGCTCGTTCCTCACTTAGGGTAATTCAATCTGTTCAGTGGGTTTGAGGATTGGTTGAATATAGCACCAGATTTGAGAGGGGTTTTGTTAGTTCGGGTTACTGCAGTTTCAGCACAAAGCAGTTTTGGTGGATGAATTGTTTGAGGGGTCAAACAGTGTCCTATCGAGCTGAAATTTTGTTGGTGGTTAAGGGACTCGTGGATCAACTTGCCCACCAAAATTTGTGCACACGGGAGCTGTAGTTTGGGAGATTCGAACTGATTACCGAGGTGGACAGAATATGTGACTTCTCTGTTTGGCTGCTTCATTCCTAGTTGTAACTTGCTGTAGTTGATAGTTGCAACTGGTTGGTGTATGTGTTGTTGCTGGTATAATCCTCTAGGTGATCTAGAGAAGACTCCTTGTACCCATTGTTGATTATAGTGGAAGTTTGGCAGGGAGTGGACCGGTTAGTCCCGTGGTTTTTCCTTCTCACATTGAGAAGGTTTTCCACGTAAATTGTTGTGTCTCTTGTGCATTGTGATTGTTATTTCCGTTGTGTACCTTTTGGTAGATGTTATCCTCATGATTCGTCACAAGATGAGGGATTAATTTGTGCCTTGCTAGTGCCCCTAATCCCAACAGAGTGGTATCGGAGCTTTGGTTCAGATTGTGTTCAGTTTGTTCACCTTGATTACTTGTTGATTTGCCTTGTGTTGAAGATGGAAACAAATACCAGCAGAATGATCTCATTGAATGGTACAAATTATCAAGCTTGGAAGGGTAAGATGGAGGATTTACTCTATGTGAAAGAGTATTGGAAGCCAGTGTTTGCTGAGGCAAAGCCAGATGATAAATCTGATGATGAATGGCGGGTTCTTCATCGACAAGCTTGTGGATTCATTCGACAGTGGGTCGATGACAATGTTTTGAACCATATCAGTGAGGAGACACATGCACGAACATTATGGCAGAAGCTAGAAGAGTTGTATGCCCGAAAGGAAGGTGCAAACAAGATGTTCTTGATCAAGCAGTTGATGCATTTGAGATACCGAGATGGTACTCATGTGGCTGATCATGTCAATGCATTTCAGGGCATTATAAATCAGCTTTCTTCCATGGGAATCTCTTTTAAAGAAGAGGTTACTGCCTTGCTGCTACTTGGTTCTTTGCCGGACACTTGGGAGACTTTAAAAGTCACTTTGTGTAATTCAGCCCCTAATGGTGTTGTCACTTGGAACTTTGTCAAGACCAAAGTGATAAATGAGGAAACCAGAAGGCTAGCTGAAAGGGATAGTTCCTCCTCTAAGTCTGAGGTGTTGGTCACCGAGTCACGGGGGAGAAGTAAGAGCCGAGGTCCAAAGAAAGGTAGAGCTGAAAGTAGAAGCAAGTTGCTGAGATTGAGTGCTGGCACTGCCATGATACGGGACACAAAAGGTGGCAATGCCGCAAGTGGAAAAAGGAAAAAGGTAAAAAGAAGCAGCAACAAAACCAGAAGCAAGACAGTGATAGTGACAGTGATGCAGGCCGTATTACTTCAGTAGTTGAGGGGATTATGATTGTCACTGCAGATGAAGGTAATCATGGTTGTTCTAGTTCCACTGTTGAGAGGATCACTGTAGTTTCTGATGATGCAGCAGTCAACCATGTGAATGGTGATGAGATGATTTGGGTACCGGACAGCGGTGCTACCATACATGCTACATCTCATAGAGAGTACTTCACAAACTACACGAGAGGTGATTTTGGTGTTGTGAAGATGGGCAACAATGACAAGGCAACAATTGTTGGCAAGGGAGATGTACATTTGGTGACTGCAAATGGTACCAAATTGGTCCTCAAGTCGGTGAGGCATGTTGAGTCGCTTCGTCTCAACATTATTTCAGTTGGATTGCTTGATAATGATGGGTATTCTAGCAATTTTGGAGATGGAAAGTACAAGCTCACCAAAGGCAACTTGATAGTTGCAAGAGGTAACCAAGTTTCAGTTTTGTATCATGTTATTGCTAATCTCTCTAATGTTTCTATCAATGCATTAGAGAAAGATGATCCTTGTGTTCTATGGCACAAGAGACTTGGGCACATGAGTGAGAAGGGGATGACAGTGCTAGTGAAGAAGAATCTCTTAAAAGGGGTGAAGAGTGTGCATCTGAAAAAGTGCACAGATTGCCTAGCAGGGAAGCAGCACAGGGTTGCTTTTAAGGGTCTACCTCCTCATAAGAAGCCGGGGTTACTGGACTTGGTTCATTCTGATGTTTGTAAAATGTTAGTAAGATCAATGGGTGGTGCTAAGTACTTTATCACTTTCATTGATGATTTCTCTAGGAAGGTTTGGGCTTTTCCCTTGAAGTCCAAAGATCAAGTGCTAGGTGTGTTCAAGCAATTCCAAGCCTCATTTGAGAGAGAGATTGAGAAGAAGATCAAGTGCATTCGCACGGATAATGGAGGGGAGTACATTGGGCCATTTGACGCAACAAGGACGTCTCTTATGACCACCTAAAAGTGTTTGGGTGCAAGGCCTTTGTTCATATTCCTCAACATGAAAGGCTAAAGCTTGATGACAAGACACGACAGTGTATCTTCCTTGGCTATGGATTGGATGAGTTCGGTTATAAGCTCTTTAATCCAATTACAAGGAAAGTTGTGAGAAGCCGTGATGTTGTGTTTGTCGAAGATCAAACAATTGAGGATATTGTGAAGACAAAGGTGCAGGTTTCTCAGCAAGAGCCATTGGTTGATTTAGACCCAGTTCCTGCAGCTCCAGCTCTAGAAGAAGCTGATAGTGATGTTGCAGATGGTGCACATGATGATGTGCATGGTACAGGTGATGAGAATGCTCCCCAGCAGCATGAGTTTGATGCTGAAATTGATGATCCGGATCAGCAGCCACCAGTACCAGAAGATCCACCAATTCCACTCAGAAGATCTAGCAGAGATCGAGTTCCTTCCACCAGGTATCCTTCAGATCAGTATGTGGTGTTACTATCTGATGGTTCAGAACCTGAGTGTTTTGCAGATGCAATGGAAGATGAGCACAAGAAGGAGTGGATGAAAGCTATGCAAGAAGAGATGGATTCCTTGCATAAGAATCATACATATGAGTTGGTGAAGTTGCCCAAGGGCAAGAAAGTGTTGAGAAACAAGTGGGTCTACAGAATCAAGCAAGAAGAGCACACGCCACATCCAAGGTACAAGGCCAGGCTTGTTGTGAAAGGATTCAGCCAGAGAAAGGGTATTGATTATGATGAGATCTTTTCTCCGGTGGTGAAAATGACATCAATTAGAGTGATCCTTGGCTTGGCAGCTAGTCTCAACTTGGAGGTTGAGCAGATGGATGTGAAGACAGCCTTTCTCCATGGTGATTTGGAGGAAGAGATCTACATGGAGCAGCCTGAGGGGTTTCTTGTTAAAGGCAAAGAAGACTATGTGTGCAAGCTGAAAAAGAGTCTCTATGGCCTGAAACAAGCACCAAGACAATGGTATTTGAAATTTGATTCAGTTATGGGGGAGCAAGGCTACAAGAGAAGTAGTGCAGACCATTGTGTGTATTTCAAAAGGTTCTCAGGTGATGATTTTATCATCTTGTTGCTCTATGTTGATGACATGTTGATTGTTGGCAAGAATGTCTCCAGGATTGCAGAGCTAAAGAAGAAGTTGAGCAAGTCCTTTGCGATGAAGGATTTGGGGCCAGCAAAGCAAATTCTCAGAATGAGAATTGAGAGAGACAGGAGCTCCAACAAGTTGTACTTGTCTCAAGAAAAGTATATTGAGAAGGTACTTGCAAAGTTCAGGATGGATAATGCAAAAGTTGTGAGCTGTCCTCTTGCCGCTCATTTCAAGTTAAGCACCCAGCAATGCCCTACTACTGATGAAAAGAAGAAGGAAATGAGGAGTGTTCCTTATGCTTCAGCAGTGGGAAGTCTTATGTATGCTATGGTGTGTACAAGGCCGGACATTGCTCATGCGGTTAGTACTGTAAGCAGATTTATGCATAACCTAGGAAGACCACACTGGGAAGCTGTGAAGTGGATTTTGAGATACCTCCGAGACAGCACTAACTTGAAACTTTATTTTGGAAAAGGTGATCCTGTGTTGTTTGCTTACACAGATGCAGATTGGGCCGGGGATGTTGATAGCAGAAAGTCTACTTCAGGTTACTTGGTCACCTATGCAGGGGGAGCTGTGTCATGGCAAAGCAAGTTGCAAAAGTGTGTTGCATTGTCCACAACTGAAGCTGAATTCATTGCAGCGACAGAGGCAAGCAAAGAGCTATTGTGGCTAAAAAAGTTTGTCAGAGATCTTGGGTTTGATCAAGACAAGTATGTGCTATTTTGTGATAACCAAAGTACAATTCACTTGAGTAAGGATACATCATTTCACTCAAGGTCAAATCATGTTGATGTTCATTATCATTGGATTTGTGATGTGTTGGATTCTAAGCAAATGCAGCTTGAGAAAGTCTACACCGATGACAACGGGGCAGATATGTTGACCAAGGTGATGCCAAAGGGAAAGCTCGAGGTTTGCTGCCGGCTCGCTGGCATGGCTGCCGGGAGGCAGTGAGACCCTCCATGATGTCGGGAGGGGGAGTTTGTTGGGCTGTCCCTCCACATGGAGGACTGATTTGGAGCCCAGCAAAACCAGCCCAAGATTTGTGAACCGTTGATCTTGATCCAACAGTTGAGAGTGGTTCTTGGGAAGTATAAAAGAGAAACAAACCCTAGCCTCCTTTCTAAAGTGTTCAGCACATCAGAGAGTTGCTGCTGAGAGAGGAGAGGGCAGAACACAAGAACACCACACGTGAGAAGAGAGGAAGAAGCAGGAGAAGGAAATCTGTCCAGATTTGGTTGCTGGGAACCGATCTTCATCAAGCCAGCGATTGGAGGCTCAAACGTGGTTGGATTGACACCAAACTTGGTCAGCTCGTCCCTCACTTAGAGTACTTCGATTTGTTCAGTGGGTTTGAGGATTGGTTGAGTATAGCACCAGATTTGAGAGGGGTTTTGTCAGTTCGGGTCACTGCAGTTTCAGCACAAAGCAGTTTTGGTGGATGAATTGTTTGAGGGGTCAAACGGTGTCCGATTGAGCTGAAATTTAGTCAATGGTTAAGGGACTCGTGGATCAACCTGCCTACCAAAATTTGTGCACAGGGGAGCTGTGGTTTGAGAGATATGAACTGATTACCGAAGTGGACAGAATCTGTGATTCTCTGGTTGGCTGCTTCATTCCTAGTTGTAACTTGCTGCAGTTGATAGTTGCAACTGGTTGGGGGATGTGTGTTGCTGCTGGTGTAACCTCTAGTTGATCTAGAGAAGACTCCTTGTACCCATTGTTGATTATAGTGGAAGTTTGGCAGGGAGTGGACCGGTTGGTCCCGTGGTTTTTCCTTCTCACATTGAGAAGGTTTTCCACGTAAATCATTGTGTCTCTTGTGCATTGTGGTTGATTATTTCCGCTGCGTACCTGTTGGTAGATGTTGTTCTCATGATTCATCACAAGTTGAGGGATTAATTGTGCACCCTAATCCCAATAGGGCCTATAAATACACCCCGAGCCCCATTCTTCCCCACGGCTTCTCCTCCATTTTTGTAGGTTTTGAGCTCCAAAACCCCAAAAATTGTTCACTTCTTAGGGGGGAGAAGTTTTGCACTTGGATTTATCGAGGGGGCACCGCAAGAAGTTAAATCCTACTCTCATATCCTCTTTTCTTCTCTCTTTTGCATAATTTGAGTGCTTTTCTCTAGATCAAGATCTAGATCCAAATGGAGGAGAGAGAATAACAGATGTAGAGCTACTCCGATGCATTATTCTTACACCGGTCTGATAATATGACTTTTTCTCTATAGGGATTGGATGTACAAGAAATCGAGACTAGATCCGTCTTTCCTCGAAAATGTTAGGAAAAAGTTCCTCCCCTTTGCGCAAAAGCATCGTTTGAGTCTATAGGTCGGATCGCATGGTTTGTCCGTGCAATGAATGCAAGAATCTCAGCTTGCCCAGGAAGACAATGTGGTGCTAGCTCACATGGTACAGTATGGTTTCATGAAGGATTTGAAGTGTCACAGTGAAAAAGAACCGAGTGCTGCCCATGCATCTAGAGGAACCTCGTCGACGACATCGACGACAGCGTGGTGAATGATGGAGGACAACAATTAGCAGCAGCACCGGCGATGATAATGTGAGTCTTGACAACATCACGATGAATGATCTGCTCCAAGACATGGTAGACAACGGCGATGGTGGAGGTGGTGAGGACCAGGTTGATGCATTGATGCCCGAGGATGTGGAGCTTTTTGAGGATGTTGCTAATCGTCTCAACCATGACGACATTCTGTTTAGGAATCCAAAGTGGCTCGTTTAGAGAGATGAAGCAGGTAGCATTTGATACCCTCTATAATGACGGCAGCAATTGTCTGAAGCACTGGACAGTGCTGCGTTTGAACCACTAGTTGTTGATGCTGAAGGCTTGCCATGGGTGGCCAGCACTAGCTTCAATGACCTGCTACGTATCCTTGCTGACATGTACGTACGTAGATGGAAACAAGGTACCCGCTAAAACGTATTGGGCAGAAAAGCTCATCTGGCCAGTGGCGATGAACCATAAAAAGTTCCATGCATGTCCCAACAACTGTATTCTATATTGGGGCAAGTATGACAAATTGCAGAGCTGCCCCGCACTACGGCGCGAGTCGGTACAAGAAGAATGGCGGTTGCTGCGTAGATGAGGAGGGACCCTTGAGAGGGCCGAAGAATAAGACAACCAAGAAACAAATCATGCATCCTAGGGACGATGAAGAAGAGGGTTACACACACAGAAGAAGTCCTGCCCTATCAGTGTGGTACCTGCCCGTGATCGATCGGATGCATACACTGTTTAGGAACCCAGAGGATGCCAAACTCATGTTCTGGCATGCATTAGATGAACGCAAGAAGGACGATGGCAAGCTGCGACACCCCTCTGATGGCAAGCAGTGGAAGCGTTTCTATGCAAGGTCGTTCCTAGAGTTTGAGGACGAGGCCTGGAACATCAGGTTCACGTTGAGTACCAACGGGATGAATCTGAGGCACGGAAGCAGAAGTATGGCAACAACTAAAAGTGAAGCGAGGATTTTCGGTATGTAACAAGACTCGTG
The DNA here is from genome assembly GCA_031170775.1 of Cymbopogon citratus. NCBI lineage: Eukaryota > Viridiplantae > Streptophyta > Magnoliopsida > Poales > Poaceae > Cymbopogon > Cymbopogon citratus. Next base: position 7,553 of record DXKC01004827.1, read on the forward strand.
TGAGCTACTACGACATTATGCCTACTCTCTACATGGCCTAATGATTAGGGAGAATTAGAAAAAGGGCCTCTAAAAAAATTGCCCTTAGGAAATTGTCCTTTTTTTAACTTAGAAATCTGGTCTCAAAACCAAAGTTTGTTAAAAAACAATGGCCTTCCGTCAGTTTTGGTCCTTAACGGTGTTAACTTTAGGGGTAAAGGGATCATTTTACCCTTAGGAACAAAAGTAAAAAAAGTTTTGTTTATTTATTGTATATATTCACGAATTTCAAGCACATAGCCGCATATATATATATATTTCAAGCACATAACCACACATATAATCATATATATTTTTAAAGTTACCAAATAAATAATTCTACATAATATGGTCAGTTTTATATTTTAATAAAAAAACTAGACGTCTCAATGAGCACAACAAAATTTGGTTCACCAAAATTGGAGTTACCAAACTCCAGTTATGAATTTCTAAAAAATGAGGGCAAAGTGGTCCTTTTATCCTCAAAGTTAATACTGTTAAGGGCCAAAACTAACCAAAGGTCATTTTTCTACCAAACTTTGGTATTGACGCCAGATTCCTAAGTTAAAAAAAAGACCAATTTTCTAAGCGTAAGTTTTTTTTAAGACCATTTTCCTAATTGTCCTAATGATTATGTGTTACGTATAATTGTTCTAAGAGATTCTGCGCTTGTGAATCTCTCAGGGCTTGCGGCAAATACAGCGAAAGTTGGCGACAGCTAAAGAAATCAACAAAATCGCAGTGAAATATGAAGGTGGACAAGAGGAAGAACAATCAAGAACAGCCGGCATTTGTAAGTGTATCATGGATGATTGTGTAGCTGTTGGGGGCAAGTTCTTCGATGTCGATGGCAAGCTAGCTAATGGAAGAGAACTACCAGAAGCTACGCAACTGGAGGACAGAGCTAGACATGAATGACTACATGTTGCCGGACTTCTTCGATTAGTTGTCTTATGCTTGTGATTGCTTTTGTGTACTTTGTATTAAGACATTTGAATTAAGTGTAATATGAACTAATTAAGTGTTGGAGGCCGTGGAACGACAAGGGAAGACATATGAGTGAATGAAATATATATTTATCTTCTATACGAGTATTTTCTGCTCTATATGGAAAGAAAAGGTGGAAGGGCTTCTAATAGTGTTTGAAATATAATAGGATTTCTGAGGCAAAATGTCCAAATTTAAATGCGGACTTCGTTTTTATGGTTTTTTTTTTACATGGGCTAAATTCTTAGAGTTGCATCGGCTTTGTGTGGGCTAGATCAAGCTCCCACTTTTTCATATAAAAAATAAAATATATGATAATTCTTCTCTTTTTTAATTTACGAAATGCAATCACGCCCTCCGTATCGCGTATAAGTCCAAACTCAAGGTTTGTGCTCATACAATCATCCACGGCTCACAATTTTCTCTTTTTTTATCCCCTACCTTTTCTTATAAACAAAAATAATACATGACAAAATAATAAATATATTTTGAGACTACCTTTTTACTTTCCAAAATTCGCTCACGCCCTCCATGTCACGTACGTGAGTCCCGACTCATGATCCGTATTCATACAAGAAACCACTACTCACGCAACGCATGGGCACAATGTAGCAAAATAAACATAATTTGTCGTGACACACGTAAAATACACTATACTGGTAACACGTAAAATATACACGATACCAGAGTAGGCGAGTACTTTACCGACACGTGTTTAGGCTTTATTCTTTTTCTTTTCCCAACCAAAATGTGGTATGTTTTTTCGTGGTTTTTGTATTTTTTTTATTTTTTCCAGCGCAAACTTAGACACACAATGGGTCATGCGTTTGCGTTCCGCCGAAGAGGAAGATGAGCCACCTAGCGCTGGTGGTCATAGATCTTGGGGAGAGTTCACTCATCAATGGGTGTACATGAGGGTTTGGGTTGGTAGCAGCTGACTTGGGTGCTGAAAGACCTGTGGGCGGGATGGCGTGGGCAAGGAGGAAGAAGGATAAGTGATTTCAACCATGAATCCTTCTCCCGTAGCAATGCACGAGCATATTTGCTAGTATATATTTATCTTCTATACGAGTATTTTCTGCTCTGTATGGATTTAGTTTGATGAAATTCAGTTTTAAAGTTTAAATTCTTTTAAATGATTTTTTTAGTCTAGTAAATCTTAACCGTGGCAGTCTTTGTAACCGTGGCTTTTCCAACCGTGATGGTTGAGGCCACGATTAACCGTGATCCCAGCTCCGTGGCTGGTTAACCGAAAATGACAGCCATGGTTAACTTTCATGTAGAAGTGATTAAGATATGATGAGATTTAGCTATTGTGCTGGAGTGCCGAGTCACATGGACTGTGGGTCTTTTGGAGTGGATGGTCAAACATAGATATATTGGGCGAATTGTCTCCTAGAGATGCTCTAACTGATGAATGACTCGCTAAGGATAGAAGAAAGCCTCATATAACTGCTGGTAGTAAGGGAGGCTGCGGCACATACTGCTTTAAAAATACCTGGAAACCAAAGAAATATCGTTGCCGTTGCAAACAAAGTAGTGCACTTCAATTAAAATCCATTACGTAAGATTATCTCAGACAAAATACATAAATAATATGTTTTCACTTCGACATGTAATAAGGTAACTTCAAGTCACATACCATGGCTGGGTTCCTACTCGAAGAAGAGTTGAGCCTAGGTCCCTGATGCAGGAGTATTCTCCTCCCGTCTGAAAGGCTGAAGGCGTCCTCCTTCTGGTGCTGCGAAACCTTGAGCAGAGGCAGAGCTCTTGTGACACTTATAAGGCCAAAGATGTCATATGAATTGCTTGACTTACACTGAGTTTGGTCTCAAATTTTAATTCCATTAATTAAGAAAAAGTTCTCTAGTGGGGCTCTTCTTTTAAAGTAAAAAATATAATCTAGTCGTTTCTTTGAAAATCCACAAAATCCAAAGTGCTCTAGTGGAAAAGCAGCTAGCGGTCCTGCAGCCGGATGGTTAGTATACTTTGACTGCAGATGAAGCAGGTTGTCATAAACAAAATTTTACTCCGCTGACGTCGTCATCAGTAATTGATGGGGCAGGTGAGCAAGCACAAGCTGCGTATGGACGATGGACCTAGCTTTGAATATGAAATGTTAATAATGACCTCCTGGCTGCTTTCTATTGCTTAAGTTGTACTAGTCTATGCTATGATGGTTTTTACTGGTGGGGTAATGTGACGACCACAAGAAGATTTATTGGCATGAGTGGTGGAAACTTTTTATGCCAAATGGAAAAGATGTATTTTTTTTTTTAGAAAGGGATGGAAAAGGATGTATGAGGTTTAGAAATTTACAATCCTTCGACTTGGCAATGTTAACAAAGCAACTTCGGAGACTTCTAAGTGAACCAGAATCCTGATGTGCAAGAGTTTTAAGAGCTCGCTACTATCCTGATCGAAAATTGCTAAATGGGAGAATGAAAGGTGGGTATTCTTATACTTCACAGTGATGTATTTATTTATTTATTTATTTATTTATTCTTTTTTTGGGGGGGGGGGTGGTTCTCGTCCCTCTACGCTAATAGCTTACAACTTCTTGTAGCCTAGGTGTTTGAGGAAATACCCATTCAGATTAGGACCTTGTTCTCTTGGTTGAAAAAAAGTTGAAAGTAGAATTCCGAACTCCTGTAGCACTTTTGTTTGTATTTGAGAAATATTGTCCAATCATAAACTAACTAGGCTCAAAAGAATCATCTTGTGATTTAGAACCAAACTGTGTACTTAGTTACTTTTTTTATCTATATTTAATGCTCCATGCATGCAGCCAAAGATTGATGTGATGGTAATGTGATGGGGAGTTAGAAAAAATTTTGAAGAAGAGAACAAGGCCTAGATGTACTAATACATCAACCCGTCGCACGGGCTACAATTTTAGAAGAAATTGGTATTATGTATTGTTTAGGATCCATTTATTCCTTTAACTTTATTATCCTTGAACTTTCAATTTGTCCACTTTGATCCGTAAACAATGGATTTATAGCAGCACAACAGGTGCATTGAAAGAACAAGACGATGTAGTTTCAAGGCAATAATGCTTTTGTATTGCATAGTCATGATGTTGTGAGTTCTTGCATTTGTTATGTCAGTTCTCTGTCGAAATGGGGGGGAGGGAAATGCAATGAGCCTGGCCAGTGGGTAAAGGAGAGAGCGAAGGGCATGATCGACATTTTGCCAGTGGCGGAGCCAGCGATTTTTATTAAGGGGGGCCGAAAAATATGATCGTACTTTTTAGTGTACTAAAATATATGTTTCAACAGCTTTTTAAATATTTATATACTAATTATAACCAAAATCATAATATTTGAATTAAAAAAAGGGTGAAAATTGACATTTTTAGGTGAAAATTGACATTTTTTGGATAAAAATGATATTTTTGGATGAAAATGGATGAAAAATATCATTTTTTAGGTGAAAATTGACATATTTATATATTTATTAAACAAAAGTTACTATTCTTAGGGGGGCCACGGCCCCTGCCAGCCCCCCTGGCTCCGCCACTGCATTTTGCATATACTGTTGTGGCGAGCTATGAAACGGTTTGGACAAGCTTGACCTACGAATCCATTGTTTAAGGACTGTAGTGGACAGTTTGAAAATTCAGGGACCAAACTGAGCCTTGGACAATAGTATAGAGACGAAAAGGGCTATTTTGCCATAACAGAGTTGAAAAAACTGTCGTGGTTAATGGTTAATTAAACAAAAAAGGAACAAAACCCTAACATTAACAACATAGTAGCCAAACAGCTTTGATTTCTTTACAATGGATCAAAGTCCAAGCCTTACGGTTCATTTACACCTTTTGAGCTTGAGCTGTTGGCTTTCTGGTTTTGCCAGTATTTTTTGGCTTACTAATAAAAAAAAGTCAGATAACTTGCTCTCAACATGCTTTTTAGCTTTTAATTCAATATTATTTACTCAAAAGCCAGGTATTTGCCTTTCTAAAGCCAGCTCAAAAGCTGGACTCTTTGTTTCAGCTTCTAGCTAAGAGCAAGCGCAGCGAAGGCATCTACCCTCATTAGCCCCAGTAAAAAGTTAACCTTTTGAGTGATTGAAACCACCCCTTCTCTATCGCATCCCAGTACAAGCGCTTCTGACACAGCTCTTTCTCTTCCTCCCACCGTCATCTGTAATTGTTGCTTCTGAATTTTGTCAGATGAGACAATATGTATCCTCTGCAGGAACAGGCTCTACGAGACCACTGCCTTCTTACCTTTTCTCATCCGATCCTACATGGCCTGACGAAGCCAACATCCATCGTGGAACGTTAGGGGGTGGCCTAACATAAGCCAGCAAAAGCCCAAACAAATTGGTGTTTAAATTCACATCAAACATCTGTAACGGAAAGGGATACCGTCTTCAAACAGATCGCTGCATCATCGTTGCCAAGCTATGTCGCACACTACGAGACTTCGGTGATGAGAACTAACTGGACTGATGATGCCTTCGATTAGAGCAACTTCACCGGACTACCGGTGCCATATTTGATAGTCAATCAATAAATAAACATGGACATTTCAGGTTAATGATGTACCGAGTAGTTCCTCTGTTTTGCTCTGTTTCAACTCTGTTTTTGCTCTGTTTTCCTCTCAGTTCGTTACCACTGAAAATGAAAGGTAGTAGTAAGTCTCATTCTCACAAGCATGGCAACATTACAACAGACCACACAGAAGGGAACTGGCAGCCGACTAAATGGAGTATGTCTATGCGAATATGACTCAGGAGTCAGGACAGCAGTGGGATTTTCTCTTCAATCGCGTTCTCATCTTATTTAATTTTTTAGAAATATTATTTATATTGTTATGACTTATTTTATCATTAGAGATACTTTAATATTGATCGATTGATTTTAGATTTTGCATAAAATTTTTAAATAAAACGAATGGTAAAATATGAAATCTAAAAGTCAACGACAAACTCAATGGGACGGAGGTGGCAAGAGCTCTCCTCCTCAATCTCCTCTACGCCTGTGATCTGACCTCTCACTTATCTGTCATCTCCGATCCGACACGTCTGAGGTCTCCTCAATCTCGTCCTCGGCCTGTCCTCTGTCTTGCGATCGCTGATTTGCAAAAAGTGGCTCAGTAATATAATGTAATAGTACATGGACAAATAACGCATAAACAGATGTAAATGTAGATAATCTGCCATGCCTTCTCACTGATTGGATTGTCAACGATACTAGGGGGAGGTTTCCTGTGCTCATGTATTGGCTAAGCAAGCCTTTTTGCAATTTCGCTGTCACAAACAAGCACAGATGATTTACATCTCCTTTGCTTGCCTAATCCTCTCCTTTGCATATCCGTGCTACACATGACACGCAAGTAGACAGCCACATGGATGACGTATATTAGTACTAGTATACCAAACATATTCATGTGTGTTGCAATTGAACGTGCAGCTTATTCTGCCGCCACACAGATGATTTACATCTTAGAGATTCATTTAACAATCATGCATGTCATCTTTGTTCGAATACATCTTAAAATTGGATTCCGTATCCTCCATTGAATGGTGAGTCTAGTAGACATACAAAAAAGGGGGCCACGAGGACATCGTCATAGTAGCAAGTAAAATACTCCCTCCGTCCCAAAAAGACCGTCGCCGTGGGATACGTGCCGTAAGTTTGACTCAATTTGTAAAAAATATATACAGCATTTGTATCTCTAAATAAATTTGTTAAAAAACTAGATTCGAAGATCTTTCCGATGATATTAATTATGATACTAATTAATAATATTTATTATTTTTAAAATTGCCGGCATTTGTTCCTCGGGAAGCGAAGCGACACTTATTTTGGGACGGAGGGAGTATAACGGTTCAAAGAAACAATCTTTTTGTTTACTTAAATACTAGGTTCGTGCCCGTGCGTTGCTACGGGACATCTAAATTATTATAATAAAAAAGCATGGATCGCACAATAAGATAACAATATTGCAAAATTAAATACCAAGGCTAAAGTGACAATTTATCTAAAAAAATAAAGTTCGTGAAATTAAAAGTTATGGAGAACGCGGCATCGCAGGCTCACAAATTGTACTATATAAACCTTTCCATGATGCGGCTAATATTTTGTTCTTTCTGCAACCGGTATACATTAGAGGACTTAAATCATAGCATACAAGTGCAAATCATGGAATTTAACAAATACCTTCAAGAACATTTTGAGCAGAGCAACAGAAGCTACAGGGGAAAGAGGTCACCAATGACGTGTCTGCGGCTGTAACAATAACAGGAGAAGAAAATTGAAGCATCATGACCCTTCTTTAGTCCATTGTATTAGGACTTGCCAGGCCTCCAGTGGCTCTGCGAAGAACGACAGAAGTTTCTGCATATATCATGTAGCTTAGCATGAAAAAAATATAAGCTTTGAAAGTATTACAATTAGTCAATTACAAAGCTGAAAAAAAGGGACGTACCTTAGTACACCCTCTGATCATCATTGCCATGTTATTGGAGGAATATTGCTGTTTAGCCATTTAAGTCTTAAACAAAAATGGTAGGGCCGACGCTTCTTCTCTTATATGAAGCAGGCATCCCATGCAATCCAACGTCAACTTTGATCTTTTAAATATTTTAGCTAAATAGGCAGTGTGCCCGTGCGTTGCTATAGGACAACTAATTTTTTGTATTAATTAAAAAGTAAAAATATATAGATCGCACAGCAAGATAATAATACAATACAATACAGTGAAATCAAACACCAATATTAAAGGGGCATTTAATCTAAAACGTAAAGTTTGTGAAATTAATATAACCATAGAGAGTGAAGATTGTTTCATGCGTTGCAACGGGACCAAATAATGCCGGGCCTTTTAAGAATGATCTTAGATCATCCTTTTGCTTTTGGTTAAATGCCTTTAGTCATTTCAGGTTTGTAGCCCTTGATAACTATCACTGAAATTTTTAATACAAAATCACATATGCGGATCCCCCCATAGTTTTTAGCTAAACAAAACAAATAATGTGCATGGCCGGCTAGAATTCCCATTCATGGTTTGCAATCATCAAATGTATGTATTCATACAGGACTGGTTGGGAAGTAGAAATTCTTGACTATTGTACTCAGGCGCTAGACACGGTTTCATGTACCCTAGTACAGCCGCAACAAATAAAATGGTATAAATCCTCCATATGCTCCAACATTTCCTTCTTACATGCCGACATGCGCCAACAAGATCGCCTGACGAAGCAAACAAGCAGGCACAGTAATCACACAGTGATATTTTGGTAATTATGATCTTGTAACTCATAATTAACAATGAAATTTCATATATAGTACAATATATATATCCAGTTGGATCATGTATTTTTCATCCAAGACATAAAAAAAATTATAGTCTGTTTATCACATATATCAACAAGAAAATTCATTGGTCTTCAAGCTTGATGAAGCAGGCTCATGATGCCCTGTCGGTCTGCCATCGATTGAGAAACAATGGCCTAGAATTTGCATTTTATTGCATGGCCATGCTGTTGAGCTTCGACCATCTACTTCTAGAAGGATTTCCCAAAATTTGCAGCTGTTTCATCTGTTGTTAAAGAGAATGACCAGCTATTTGTCAGGATTCAACATGCGGCACTGGCAAAGTAGTCCCAACTCGTACAAAATCACATCATCTTTAGTATGTCTGTGGAAAAAATTCAGGCATAACCAAGTAGACTTACCGAGGAATCATCATAGGATGTTGCTATCTTTCCAAAGTCGGATGGACACCTGAAATATGGTATTGAAACCATGAGATTGGGTTGTGAGCAAGGGTTCCACAGAAATATTTATGTTTGTGGATCGTACCAGTCAATCAAAGTTGCTTTGCCTCCATGGCCTTTCAAAGCTATAGGAACAATTTCAGGTTTATATCCACCTATGTCGACGGACAATTATTAATCATCTGAACAAGCACATGTCAGGTTGATCCACCCATTTTTTCTTGCCGTGACCATCAGCCTCCACATCTTGCCGTAGTCATCCTCCTTGTCTCTCACTGTTCCACAACAAACTAAACAGCAATTAACACCAATCTCCACTCAGAAGGGGAAACTTTTTACCATGAATGTCCTAGATAGGAGGGATACAAACCACATTAATTGCATGGTTCTCTAGATGAAACGGCAAGCAACAAGAACACAAGAATATTGCACAAGCATGCAAGTTTCTGACGTTGCAAAAGGAGAACTACAGGCATCTATAGTACAAGGAGATAAATATTTACCATCTCCTGTCTCAGGTTAAAGCCAAAGGATGGCGGACGTGAGGTTGGCTGCAAGGTCAGCACCATCGAGCTTTGTATAACGTTAGAAACAGGGTGCAGATGTCCATCACCTCCAGCACCCAATACCTTAAGATTTCACCTTATAATGACCAAATCTGAGAAGCTTTACGTCGTTACTACTTATGAATTTGAGCTTACCAAACTGAGGATGTGATGCAAAGGCAGAGGAGCAAACTGAAGACGGAGAGGGCTCATGTATGCTTGTCCTTGCCTGGGATGAGAGGGCCTGGTCATCTCATGGCCTGGGAATCGACAAAACTGCGCTAATGCAGTTGCACTTGCACCCCACCTCCCCCTGTCTGCTTCATTGGTATAATCCTGAAGTATAAGATGTGCTCCAAATGAAAATTTCCAGATTGGCTACAACTTTCACATGCCAGTACTCTTACAGTTGCTGTTTGATAAATGCCCAAATTCATCCTTCATTTAAGTGATAAAAACATAATGTATAAAATGAACAGGCAAATGTGCGTGCAAATTGTACCCCTTTTCACAGCAGATTCGATATAATGCATAACAACCCAAATTCATATGTGAAAACACTTGTGGATAAATCAAGCATTAAAAAACATTACTTTGGACGAGTCTGTTTCAGCCAAAGAAAAAACAAAATATTATATTATTCCTAAATGGCAAACACCAACTTAGAATCCGCAAATGTCCAAGAAAAGGAGGGTTATTTATTCACGTCCAGATATACTACTTACATTCAACAGGAACATCTTTATTTGATCTACACTTCGTAGAACCTGGATCTAATCCCTGTAAAACCTAAACTTTTGACAACGATGAACAGATCCACCTTTCCATATGCAAACACGGTATGTACCATGAGATTGGGGAGGAGATGGAGGTGATGAAGGGGGTAGTACCAGTTCATTGCCAAGGATGGAGGACCTCTCTTGCCGCACACTACCACAGAGCCCTGCCCCGAATGCCGACTCGCCGATCCGCCGATCCGTTCGTGGTCCTCAATCGTGCCACTCGCCTCCTCTGGCGCCGAAAAACATCGAGGTTTGGCCTCCTCACACGGGAGGAGGCGCTGCATGGGGACGTAGTGGCGGCGGCGCGAGGGCAGGGACCAGGGAGAGAGAGGAGTCATCCGCGTGCGCGAGAGGCGAGATGGAGCGGAGGTGTGCATATGTGCGAGTTGCGACGGGAGGCGGACTGAATGCAAGGACTCGCGCGAGGGGGAGGCACCGGTGATGCCGGTGATTGTGTGGTGGTCGTGACTTTCCTTTTATTTCCGTTCCGTTTTTTTTTATACATCTTTTTTTCTTTCCTTCTTTTACGTAGGCGGGGTGGGGATCGCAGGAAGAGGAGGCAGACTGAAAGGCAAATGTGGCACCAAAAAATTGTCCACGCTTTGGTCTTTTTATTTGTGTGGGAGATTAAGGAGGACAGGGATACATTGGCCCATAAAGAGTTGATCATGGCTCCATTTGTATTTCTTCTTCATTCCTTACCTCGCTCTGTCCTCCGGCGTCCTCCGAGCTCTGGATCACAGAATTGTAGCTAGCTGATCGGATTATCAAATGCAAAACTAATAGGGGCACTTACCTGTGCTCAGGGATGAAAGTGGTACGGATATTTTCCGACCGTATTCGAGACCGAATTCGTTTAGAGGGGTTTTAATCCGTCCGTATGTGAGTCCGAGTATTCAACATCCGATACCGTATCCGTATCCGAATACTCAAATCGCATATTGTGATGTCGATGACTAATCATATCCTATCCGGCATGGTTGATATTATCCGTATTCGAATCCGAATTCGGACAGAAATATGAAAACAAATATGATATCAGTGATATCCGTCCGTATCCGATCCGTTTTCATCGCTACCTGTGCTGTGCTTGTGCCTGATCTTGAGCCAAAGCAATCTTGTTCTCAATTACAAAGCTTGCAATGTCGTATGCACGGAACTCCCCTTCTACATGATATACATTGCATAGATCGATCACATGCAGGCCATCAGTAAAAAATCATGCCAAAGAGTGTTGGAAAATTTTAAAGTCGAGATGACAGACCCACATACTGTAGAAGGTGCGCTTGTGATTATTGGCCTCTTTGTTCAGCAATACTACAAAGCTCACTGTAGCGCAGAAAAGCTTAATCCCGAATAAAATGTAGACAACATTACGATTTGAAGTATAGTAATATCTGACACCATCCACCAGGCGTGACGCAGTAACAAACTCGTCATGCTCAGACTACTGTAGCACTTGGTGTCAACAAAAGAAAAAAATCAGTTACAAGAATTCAAAAGTGGCCTCCAAAGTTTGAACATACCACACAAGTTCATCTTGTACTGCTGTTTCTTCCGCTTCCTGAAGGCCGAGGACAAATAACGTCCTCGGCCTGTCCTCTGTCTTGCGATCGCTGATTTGCAAAAAGTGGCTTAATATAAGTAATAGTACGTGGACAAATAACGCATAAAACAGATGTAAATGTAGATAATCTGCCGTGCCTTCTCACTGATTGGATTGTCAACGATACTAGGGGACTGATTGGATTGTCAACGATACTAGGGGGAGGTTTCCTGTGCTCGTGTCTTGGCTAAGCAAGCCTTTTCGCTGTCACAAACAAGCACTCAAGGCATTTTAGTGTGAAGCAGTCGCCCTCTGCACTCTGCCCTAGCTCCTTTGTCGCATTTCGTCTTCCGTCGCCGTGAGCCGCGCGCTCCTTTTGTATCGTTGAAATCCCAAGGCTCTGCATTACTAGAAACTTCTATACATCTCCTTTGCATGCCTAATCCTCTCTTTTGCATATCCGTGCTACACATGATGCGCAAGTAGACAGCCACATGGATGACGTACTTATATTAGTACTAGTATACCAAACTTGTTCATGTGTGTTGCAATTGAACGTGCAGCTTATTGTGCAGCCATACTGATAATTCACGACTCAAAGATTCATTTAACAATCATGCATGTCATCTTTGTTCGAAACTTCGAATACATCTTAAAATTGGACTCCATATCCTCCCTTGAATGGTGTGAGTCTAGCAGACATTCAAAACAGGGGGCCACGAGGACATCATCATAGAAAGTAAAATACAACGGTTTAAAGAAATAATCTTTTCCTTTACTTAAATAGTAAGGAGAATCGGATACATTTGCGGATAAGAGTTGATCATGCGGCCTGCGATTGTGTTTCCTCTTCAATCCCGTTCTGGCTCTGTCCTCCGTCGTCCTCCGAGCTCTGATCCGCAGAATTATAGGTGGACTAAAAGAAAAGATGTTAGAATGACATGCCTGCTTAGCTTGTTGATCGGATTATCAAATGTAAGACTAAGAGGGGCAGTTACCTGTGCTTGTTGCAAAGCAATCTTGTTCCCAATTACAAAGCGGGAAATGTCATTGGCAAGGAACTCTCCGTCTACACGATACACATTGCATCGATCGATCACATACAGGCCATCAGTAAAATCATGCCAAAGACTGGAGGAAAATTTTAATGTCGAGATGACAAACACACATACCGTAGAAGGTGAACTTCTGATGATTGGCCTCTTTTTTCAGGAATACTAGGGCCGGTCGTTTGTTACGTTCAATCCGAAAAAAGCTCAGCAACATGAGAATCTAAATCTAAAGTACAGTAATATCTGACGCCATCCTCCAGGCGTGACCCAGTAGCAACCTTCCAGAGCCGGATGGGGTGCATGACGGGGGCCCGCCGCTGTTCCTGCGTCCTGAGGAGACCATCCACGACCGCGTCCCGGCCCTGCGCTACCTCGTCCGCACCAGGCTGGTCGAATTCCAGGACTGGCATTCCCCGCCGCCGTCCTCCGACGATGGCATGGATTTCGGCGATGATAGCGGTGACAGCAACTTCAACGGCTATCACCCTGGGTTCTTCTCCGGCGGCGGTGGAGCAAGGCCACGCACCACCAGGTTCGGTGGGCCATCCGAGCCTCGCCTCGGGCGTGGCTCTGGACCGACGTTCCGGGCGCGAGTCGAGGGGCGCCATCGTTGTTGGTGCACTCGTCTGCCCTATCCGGGAACACAGGCGTGCCATGCCCTGTCGCAGCGGTGGCAGCAGGATTCCTGCGTGTCAGGCAACAGGTAGCACGGGAAGCGGGGGCCAGGAAGTTGACCTCGGTCTTGTTTAGTTTTAAAAAATTCTCACAGATTTACTATGCCAAAATTCTCTAGCAGAAAAAGGAAGAAGCTCAAAATGAAACATGTTTGTTTTGCTCAGAAAAAGAAAGCTGTCATCATCTATTTTTTGACTATGCTGTAGCTAAAAGAATTTGGGCTATCATCTCTGAAATACTAGGCATTCAGGTTGGGGATAGTATTACTAGTATAGGGAAGCTCTGGTTAAGTGATAAAAGAAATATTTTTGTTAATATTGTTACCTCTGCTACTCTGTGGACGATTTGGAAACTCAGGAATGAGTTGTGTTTTCAAAATATTGGTTGGAAAAACATGGAAATGCTTATCTACAAAGTCATTGGTTTACTGAAAAGCTGGAGGGTTCTATATCCGGAGGACAAGAAGAATCTGCTGGAAAATACTTTGGAGAAGCTGAAGACGAAGGCTATCATGGTGTACTGGCTACCGGACATCACCGGGAACATTTCCCCAAGCTCTCCGACTACCCACAGCGCTGTCCGGTATCCCATCCGGAAAGAACTTTTGGCGTAAAAACAAGCTGCAGCGCTGTCCGGGATAGCTCACGGTATCTTACGTGGACGAAGCAGCTACGCCAAATTTCACGAGATGCAGGACGCACGGAATCTCCTCCGCGGCCCCACCACGAGCCCATCAGCAGCGGGCAGCGAGCAGCACGCACGACGCAGCAGCTAGCGCGCCCATGTGCTGGTGGGTGTAGCGGCGGGTCCCACAGTTTTCACTAACTAAAAAATCTTATATCTCACAAACCACAAAACCAAATAAAATTCCGATTGCACCATTAAATTCGTTACAATAAATCCTTCAAAACTAGATCTCATATGGATATATTTGGATAAAATTTATAGAAGATGACAAGTGGAACCATTTGTGGTAGGTGGTATAAAGTATACTGTAAATGTTGTATGGCTGCGGGAAAAATCAGTTTAGAGTAGGGAATCTTGATGCCCAGGATGTATAGGGGATGGAAATGGAGTAACATGGCTGCGGATAGTCTCAAGGTGTGTGAAGGATTCTTTTTTTTTTTGACGCCTCTCATGTGAGTACAGCTGTAGTATCTGTTCGTACATACGTACGCCCACACAACACACGCACACTACTCACACCACCCTATGTACAAACAAACCTACAACTACACACAGATCCGTAGACCGCGTCCTTCTTGAGATCACCGAAATCCTCAGATTCTGTAGGCGACGGGTACGTCACGATCCCATTGTAGCTCCACACGCGTGAGAGGCAGTAGAAAATATAGAAACTACTGTTCCTGGTGGGAGAAAATCCTGCGCTGAGCCAGGCTCGAACGCAGAACCGGTGGCGTCCACAGCCCGATCGCTCACCAACCGAGCTACCGCTCGGTCCCCGGTGTGTGAAGGATTCTGCATACTCAAGCTGGTCGCCTCTGAAGTTCCAGGCTGAGCTCTGAGCTCTCTCCCCATCTGGTGTTCTTGAAGAAGCGATCTCTCCTGGATGTTTTTTGGGTGCCGTCTGGGTGGCTGCGTCCCCCCCTGTTTTACTCTGTTCTGATTCTTTTTCTAGCTCTGCTTTCGTCTTCTGTTTTGCTCTTTAGTCTTTCTCAGGCTCCGGAAGCGAGCTGAGCTGTGTTGGAACTCATGTGCTGTAAACTGTGACTGGTCTTTTGATTATATTGAAAGGCCGGGGCGTTTTGCCGCCCTAGAACTTAAAAAAAAATTTCCATCATATCAAAATACCGGCAAATGCATAAAGTATTAAATATAGATGAAATTAAAAACTAATTACATAGTTTAGTTGTACTTTGCGAGACGAATATTTTAAACATTATTAATTAATGTTTGAATAATTTTTACCAAATACAAACAAAATTGCTACAGTACAAAAACAGTGTTTCTCTAAAGTTTGAAAACTAAACAATGCGCTTTTCTCCTCCCTCACATGCTCACCCTCTCCTGTCAAGGTCACGGCGCATGACCCCATGCTGGCTGAGGTCTCCATCTGCACCCCGCCGAAAGCGGACAGGGCTGCCGCTGACGTAGGGAGCCACTCCATCGACCTCTGCCCAAGACGGGAGCGGAGCCTCCTGCTCCCTCCGTCTCTAATTGACCGTCGCCGTTGGTTTTCATGCCGCAAGTTTGACTCGATTTATATAAAATACGTACAACATTTTTATCTTCAAATAAATTTGTTAAAAAACTAGACGTAAAGATCTTTCCGATAATACTAATTATATATTATAAATATTAATAATTTTTAATATATAATTGCCGGTAGTATTTCTTGGAAAGCGCAGGGCGAGAAACATTTAGGACGGAGGGAGTAGTCGCCAGGCGTCGTGGCCTCGTGGGATCGTGGGGTCCGCTCTGGTTGAAGATATGGAGCTCATGAGGGGCCATAGTGGTCTGAGTCGTCTGACTACAGATGATGGGCCAGATCTCCTGTTGGCCTCTTGGTCGGTGGAGTGCCTGGGCCGTGGCAGTTTGGCTGAGGTGGATTTGTGCCTCTCTCGTTATGATGACCTTGGGTCCGGCCCAGACGATGCTTTGGGTGCACTAACTAGCGGGCCGTCGTCAGCGCCGTCAAGTCCCACAAGTGCACATGCCACAGCCTCTCCCGTGAAATCGCCGTTGCCGCACGTCCATCAATCTGTGCCGGGTGCCGCCTTGGCGACTGCTGCACCTTTACCAACTGACGAATTTGTTGCTCTCTACAAGGTGCCGTTGCCCGAAACCATCCTGGCAACACCGAAGCTCAGGGTTACCAGGCAGTTGCGTGTTGATGATGACTGCCTTGTCCCTAAGCGGAGTGCGAGGCTCGCGGCCAAGAGCAAGTTCAGAGAGCCAAGGCCGGAAGCGCAGGCAAGAAAAATCTTGATGAAGAAGTTTCGGGTCGAGACTACACGCAGGGAAATGATGCAGCATCCTTTGAAGACTTTCATGCCATGTTCGCCTCTCCGCTGGATGAAGACACCAGGGTCGCCATGCAGACGCTGCTCATGCGGCCGCTGCGTGCTTGTGCTGAGGCTTAGATGCTTCATCTTTCTCCTCGTCGCTTTATATCAGTTTTAATGTTAAGCTGTAATGTACTTGTATGGAACGTTATGGGGGTCAACTCACGGGCTCGCCGTGATGTCGTCAGGGAGTCCGTGATGCAGCATCACGTCTCAGTCTTCTGTCTCGTTGAGACAAAGGTTGATGTACTTGTTCCGGCAATGGCCGTTGATCTAATGGGAACGATGTTTGACTATGTCGAGCTGCCGGCGATTGGGGTGGCAGGAGGGGTCGCACTAGGCTGGTCTCGCAATGCCTGGTCGGTGTCCAGGCACTCTGTTCGTCAGTTCACGATTGCAGCCTCCCTCGAGCCTGTGGATAACACAAGCGGGCATTCTCGGTCGCTAGCTGTGGTCTACGGACCGGTCGACGATGGCCTCAAGCCTGCGTTCCTGGACGAACTACGGCTCATTCATGCTGAATTCCCAGGATCGTAATGGAGGCTCTAAACTCTCTAATTAAGCAGGCTATCAGCTAGGCACGCTCACCCCACAGCCTGGCAGTGCTGTCGCTCATCGCGCATCTCTCTGTATGCCGATGACTTGGTGGTTCTCTTGTCGCCCCGGTACAGGCAGACCTCCTTTGCCTGCGTGAAATTTTGCAGTTGTACGCCGGTGCGTCTGGCTTGATCACAAATGTCGATAAATGCGTCGCCACGCTGATTCGCTGCTCTGATGAAGTGATGGAACAAGTCAGGCAAGCGTTTCCTTGCGTTGTGGCACCGTTCCCATGCAAGTACCTGGGTGTGCCGCTGTCGATGGGCGTAGGCTAAAACACGCGGAGGAGCAAGCGCTGATTGATTCGGTGGCAGCCCGCATTCCTACCTGGAAGGCCGGGTTACTGACGAACACGGGGAGGGTCTTGCTGGCCAGGGTGACGTTATCTGCCATCCCCGTGCACATAAGCATCGCCTGTTGCCTCTCACCATGGGCCATTGATCAGATCGACAAGCGACGTTGTGCCTTCCTGTGGTCGGGTACTGAGGCAACCTCAGGAGGCAAATGCAAGGTGGCGTGGCCAATCGTGTGCAGGCCGACACGCCTTGGTGGTCTCGGGGTGATTGATCTGCGTTACTTTGGCTTCGCTTTGAGGCTACGTTGGGAGTGGCTTCGGAGGGCGGAGCCCAGTCGCTGCTGGTCGTCTCTGCAAGCGAGACAGGAGAAACAGGTCGCGGCAATGGCCGCTGCTAGCATTTCCGTGGTGCTTGGCGACGGCACGTCTGCCAGGCTATGGATGGACAACTGGGCAGCGGTAGGTCGGCTATGCTCGTTTGCGCCGCAACTCTTCGCAGCAATCTCGCCGGCGGGCAAGAAGCGATCGGTCAAAGAGGGGCTGCAGCAAAATCGGTGGGTTCTGGACGTCGTTGGAGCCACCACGAGGCAGGTGCTTGTGCAGTACGTCAAGGTTTGGCGGGTCCTTCGCTCTGTCGTCCTTGACCCACTGGCGTCGGATCGTTTTGTGTGGAAGTGGTCCTCCTCTGGGAAGTACTCCGCATCCTCCGCCTATCGTGCTTTCTTTCATGGTGCGTCAGAGCTTCTGGGTGCTAAGGAGCTTTGGAGGGTGAGGGCGCCGCCGAAGGTGAAACTTTTTTCTGGATAGCGTTGCATCAACGCCTTTGGACTGCGCTACGCCGCATGCGTCACGGTTTACAGGATGGCGACGAGTGCAACCTGTGCGGGCAAGCAGCAGAGTCGTGTGACCATCTCTTCGTGGGGTGTGTGACAGTGTGCTTCTGTCTTCTCTTGGATTGCAGTCAGTTACACCGTCGCAGGACGACGGGCTCGTGGATTGGTGGCTGCGGCATCGGGCGAGGCTCCAAGCGGACTGCCGCCCGGCTTTCGACTCCTTGGTGCTCTTGGTGACATGGGCGCTCTGGAAGGAGAGGAACGCTAGAGTCTTCAGGGGGATTGCAAGTAGCTTAGAACTGATTCGTCGCGAGGTTGTGAGGGAGGCTGAGATGTGGTCAGAGGCCGGTGTGGCTCCTTTGTCAGCTTTTGTTCTAGCCTGGTCGCAGCAAGTTGTTGATATGTAATAGCTTCTAAGAACTGCCAGTAGTTAATAGGTGTTGTTCGGAGCCGGCAACTCGCTTCCGCTTTGTAGGTCCTCGGACCAGTCCCCTCCTCTTAATGAAAAACGGGCGCATATGTCCGATCGCGAAAAAAAGCAACCTTGCCATGTTCAGAATCCTGTAGCATTTGGCGGGCAAAAGAAAAAGAAAATTCAGTTACAAAAATACAAAAGGAGCCTCCCAGGTTTGAACATATAACAATTTCATGCTTCTTCGTAACATAACTAGACTTGAGGGTTACTAGGAGTAACATTGTAATAATAAGATGAATAATTGGAAGAGAACGGAATGGCACATACATATCGGGATTGCAGATAGGCAACGGCCGCCTGGTCATCCTCAGCGAGTATCCTCTCAGCGTCCTTCGTGGTGGTGATTTCGGTCAGGTTTCCCTGAACTTTCCACTCACGGATGTCGAGGTGGCAGAGCAATGCCCAGAGATGGGTGATGAACTCACCACCCTGCGAGAGGCGCCTCATGTGCGCCTCCGCTTTGCCATACGGCGCCGCGTACACCAACAGCTGAACCCACACACGCTCCAGCGTCTTCCACATTTCATCAGGGCCATAAAGACCCATAAGCACCGTTGCCAGACCCTCGCCATTCCAGGCTAGGTAATACGGCAGGTCACCCTCGATTGCATTGTACCAATCTGTGCAATGTATGAAGCCTGACATTTTCAGAAGCATTCTGTCACGGCCCTCAATTTTTATTTCCTTGGTCCGTTGCGCAAAGAGACCGTACACCTTCTTCGTCCACGCAACCGGCCCAGGAAGCCACTCTGGAGCGGATTTCACCAAGTAGACGCAGTACTGCGACAGAGCATTCGCCACGCGCCGGTGATCCCGATCCCGAGCCTTCCCTCCCGCAGCTGCTTCTCCTCCTCCTCCTGCTCTCCTTCGAAAGTACTCCGTCCCTAATTGACCGTCGCCTTCGTACCGCAAGTTTGACTCGATTTATACAAAATACATGTAATATTTTTATCTCCAAATAAATTTATTAAAAAACTAGACGTAAAGATCTTTCTGATGATATTAATTATATATTATAAATATTAATATTTTTAATATATAATTACCGACAGTATTTCTCGAAAAGCGTAGGACGACAAATATTTAGGGACGGATGGAGTATTGCTACAGCTGCTTTTCTCAAATAATAACTGGCAGTGGCAGCTGTTTCCCTGCCGCTGCTGTTGAGGACGCCTCCGCCTTCCTCATCAAGGCCTCGTTCTCTTCTTCAAAATTTTTTCTAACTTCCCATCACATCGCCATCACATTAACCTTTGACCGTATGCATGGAGCATTAAATGTAGATTAAAAAAGTAACTAATTACATAGTTTGGTTCTAAATCACGAGACGAATCTTTTGAGCCCAGTTAGTTTATGATTGGGCAATATTTATCAAATACAAACGAAAGTGCTATACGAGTTCGGAATTCTACTTTCAACTTCTTTTCAACCAAGAGAACAAGGCCCAAAGCCTCCTGCCTCTTCTGCTCTGCCAGCTCGCAGTACCATGTCGCAATGTGCCACGTCAGAACACAGCTTGTATATCTATAACAATGCACTTCCGGCTTGGTAAGTAACCTGGGGTCATTGAAGTGAGGAAGGAAATGACGAATTTCCCGTTGCTCGGGAAGGGTGCCAATATATAGATACAATCACAAATAACTATTTTGTCAGGTCACTTCTATATAACTGGTTTATTTCTCCTTCATGGGATTAATTAATGTTTGTGAGTATGCATAATAAGTTGTACCTGTTCTCCTATGTCCGCCTTATGGAATCTATATAGATACTTTGTTCCCGGTGAATGTATTGTAGGTCAATAGTAACGGACGCGCAGTTAGCGATACTGTTTATCAATAGTAATGGGTACACTGTTCCTTAGCGGGTCTGACACTGTAGATAGTGGATTGTACTGTTTATTAATGGGTATGTTACTGTTTTATAATGGATTATACTGTTTCGTAACGGGTTTAATAATGTACCATAGCGGGTCGAACTACTCCTTAACGGATTAGTTATTGTTACATATTGGGTTCACTGTTCTCTAATGAATTCCATACTGTTCCATTACGGGTCCTCCTTACTCCCTTTTTTAAATTTCTTCTTTTTTTTCCCTTTCTTCCCTTTCCCCGCGCGCAGCGCGGGAGCTTTGCTCTAGTTAATTAATGTTTATGAGTAAGCATGTTGTTTCTGTTCTCCTATGTCTCACCGATCTACACTATTATTAATGAACACTGCCGGAGACTCGAATACTTCTGTGTGTCGAATTTTGCAACGCACAGAAGAAAAAAAAAATCCAGCTTTGGAAATGGACAGAGCATCGGATGGACAACATCGATATGCAACGCAACAACTAGTACTCAGTAGACGAAGAAAAAAATCCGAGCCACCTAGAACTGTCAGGTACGTATAATTTTTTTTGGATTTTTCCATCACCTTGATTTCGGTGTAAAGTCTACTTTACTAGCTTTGATGAGTGTTGAGACTCTATTGAAGCCATATGGGAAGATGGTGCAAGTGAAGAACACCTAGGACATTAGTCATAGCTTGTGACCAAAGAGAGTTAGGCTAAGTGCCCTTGTAATCCTGATGTGCCAAAGCCTAGAGTTTTAGTGTCTCAATAGTAACATCAGTGACCCTCTAAGCTTGGAATAGTGGAACTTAACCTTGGTGACTACGAGAGCTAAGTGGCAAGTGGTGATCCGAAGTGGCTTGGAATAGTTATGCTAGTGGTTGTTCAATAGTACTCTGCCTCATCAAAAATGAACTAAGTGACCCCGGTCGTCTCTTCATGTGGCAATGCAGGGGTGATGCCCACCTCCGCCGAAAGCTTTCTCCTCCAACAAACTCAGCCAACCGCTGCTGGCGAGTGTCTATGGCAGCCCATGTTAGCACTCAACAAGGCAGCCATCTGCAATAGCCTCCCTCTCCCACCTTTCTCATCCTCTCCAAGTTCTACATCCCTCTTAATGGTGGCCAGGACCAGGATGGCCGGAGGCTTGCTGGATCTGCGACCTCTGTAGCCATATGCGTTGCGGCTGACTGATGGCAGGGCATCCCCACCATGGCGTTGGGAACGTTGTCATAATACTAGTATTACTTGCGAGTGCTATACCTTTTCATACTCTATTTACGAGTGCCATTTACTCTTAATACTACTAGTATGGTCACAAAAAAGTGGCTTAAAATACTTGCTTTTGGTTGGTGGATGGGAGACTTGGTGAGAGATGATGTGGCACAACATGAACTACGGGTTATATTGGGCAACAGAGATCATAGGCTACATGGCTATGTCAACTCGGGAGTTTGTCCTTCTTAGACTTGAGCTTTTTACTAACTATATTATGTTTTCATATGTTCATTGACTCTGTGGATTTGGATTTATGATTGTCTTAAGGTAGGAAACACTCTGTGAGACTATAGATAAACTTTGTTTATTTAGTGTAGTTTCAAGTTAGAAGTCTGAAAATTTTAGCGATCCAATTCGCCCACTCCTCAGTCATATATTTGGAATTAGAAAATCCATGATTCCCTACAATAACTGACAAGATTTTTGGATCTGCTGAATTGGATTGCTGTACCAATCAGAAACTAACCCAATCTATATCTCCTATCAAAATACAAGCTATCCACTTCATCAGTCCACTATTCGATGCATTTATGGCCAACTAGCATTTATAATTATGATCTAACACCCACTAACTAGCATATATTATGCACATCATCCAATTACATCCACTTATAATTGCTTATCCTTTTTATATAAATAATTTTCTAAACCATTAGATATTTCTACAGCAACACAAGAACCGGGGTATGCTTCCTTAATCCTTAAAACCCTTAAATATTATGTGTTTACAATTTTTAAAAAATAACTCATATTTTGATCTCTCTTCGTTCATCGAATGACAACAAAACTAATATTAAATTTCTACGGCAACACGCGGGGAATCTAGCCAGTTATTCTAAAATAACAAGAGGATAAAAACAATGGTGTCTAGTGAAATGGCTCGACAAGGATAACGAGAACTCCGTGTAGGTGTGCTGCTAACACCTCACGAAGTGTTGCTTTCTAAATAAAATGGAAAAAATGAAAGCTCAAACCGATAGCAGTCGCATTGAGTTCTACCTTTAAAATCTCTATATCTCCTATCAAAATGCAAGCTATCCACTTCATCAGACTACTATTCGATGTATTTATGGTCAACTAGCATTTGTAATTATGATCTAACACCCACTAACTAGCATATATTATGCATATCATCCAATTACATCCACTTATAATTGCTTATCCTTTTTATATAAATAATTTTCTAAATCATTAGCTATTTCTGCAGCAACATAAGGACCGGGGTATGCTTTCTTAATCCTTGAGACCCTTAAATATTATGTGTTTACAATTTTTTACAAATAACTCATATTTTGATCTCTCTTCGTTCATCGAATGATAACAAAACTAATATTAAATTTTCACGGCAACATACGGAGAATCCAGCCAGTTATTCAAAAATAAGAAGAGGACAAAAACAATGGTGCCTAGTGAAATGACTCGATAAGGATAACGAGAACTCCGTGTAGGTGTGCTGCTAACACCACACGAAGTGTTGCTTTCTAAATAAAATGGAAAAAAAAATGAAAGCTCGAACCGATAGTAGTCACATTGAGTTCTACCTTTAAAATCTTTATATCTCCTATTAAAATGTAAGCTATCCACTTCATCAGTCCACTATTCGATGCATTTATGGTCAACTAGTATTTATAATTATGATCTAACACCCACTAACTAGCATATATTATGCATATCATCCAATTACATCCACTTATAATTGCTTATTCTTTTTATATAAATAATTTTCCAAATCATTAGCTATTTCTGTAGCAACACAAGGATCGGGGTATGCTTTCCTAATCCTTGAGACCCTTAAATATTATGTGTTTATAATTTTTAAAAAATAACTCATATTTTGATCTCTCTTTGTTCATCGAATGATAACAAAACTAATATTAAATTTTCACGGTAACACGCGGGGAATCCAGCCAGTTATTCCAAAATAAGAAGAGGACAAAAAACAATGGTGCCTAGTGAAATGGCTTAAGGATAACGAGGACTCCGTGTAGGTGTGCTGCTAACACCTCACGAAGCGTTGCTGTCACGGTCCCGACACGGGCCAGACTCTACGCCGAAGAAAGCGGGAAGACTTGGGCCTAGACGGGAGCCCTAGCCGCCGCCCGCGACGCGCACGACGGGCCAGGAGGGCCCTAGGCCGCGCGCAAGCAGGGGGAGGAGGGCGGGCTTTTTTCTAAATTTTAATCCTTATTTAATCAATATTTTAAAAATAACTGCACCTAAAAAATATTTGCACCTCATATCCCTTTTGGTCGCGCCAAGTTCTATGGCGCGACCAAACCATATTGTCGCGCCACATGCATTGGCGCGACCAAATACGATCTTCTGGTCGTCGGTTCCGACGTGGCAGACAGTCTTGTCGCGCCAAGTTATTTGGCGCGACTGAATTTTTTAAAAATCATAACTCCTCAATACTACGTCGGATGAAGATGATTTCTATATGAAAATTGTAGCTCTCGACGAGATCTACAACTCTCTAGTTTTGAGATTTTTTATTTGAAGAAGTTTAAAGGTTCAAAAAAATTATGTAAAGTTTCTATACCAATATTTGCATAATTTGGGCATAAAAAATTTGCATAATTTTTTTGAA
>DXKC01004831.1:0-10725 GCA_031170775.1 Cymbopogon citratus
TTTTGTAGGCAGTCCTATATGCCCATAGTGCATTAGGAAGCCTACTTTTCCATCCTTTCCCATATCATTGATCGTCTTTTGCAGGATGTTCTTGATCTGCTTGTTTGACGTCTCGGCCTGCCCACTTGTTTGGGGGTGATAGGGTGTAGCGATGTTGTGCTTGGCTCCAAGATCCCTCAGGAATGCTCTAAAGGCCTTATCAATGAAATGAGACCCTCCATCGCTTATCACCAATCGTGGTGTTCCAATGTGAGGGAAGATTATTTCATAGAACATCCTTCTTGCAAGCTTGGCATCAGTAGCTCTGCAGGGCATCGCTTCTACCCATTTGGATACATAGTCAACGGCGAAAAGGATGTATTCATAGTCCTGAGACTTCTGGAAGGGTCCCATGTAATCAATGCCCCACACATCAAATATTTCTATTTAAAGGTTGTAGTGGAGGGGCATTGCATTGCATGCGGTGATACTTCCTTGGAACTGGCACTTTGCACACCTCCGAACGAATTCTTCGGTGTCCGCATACATCATTGGCCAGAAGAATCCACACTGCCAGACTTTGGCTTGTGTGCGGAATACTCTGTAACGGCCTCCGTATGGTGCTAAATGGCATTTCCCTATGATTTGTTGCCCTTCCGCCGTCGGTATGCATCTTCTCAACAGGCCATCCATGCATACTTGGTACAAGTATGGGTCATCCCATAGGTGGCGTCTGCTCTCGACTTGCAGCTTTCTCCTATCTTCCCTAGGTGGCACGTAGCCTGCAACCATATAATTCCTGCATGTTACTGACTTGCATACGTGAAAAGTGATCTACAACTGTATTTTCTACTCCCTTTTTATCTTTTATTTCTAGGTCAAATTTTTGGACTAAAAGAATCCAGTGAATCAATCGTGGTTTTGTGTCTTTCTTAGCGAGCAAGTATTTTAATGTAGCATGATCAGTGTATACAATTACTTCTGCTCCTACTAAGTAAGACCTGAATTTATCAATAGCAAAGACAACAGCTAGAAGCTCTTTTTTAGTGGTGGCATAATTAAGTTGAGCTCCAGTTAATGTGTTGCTAGCATATGCAATGGCATGATGCTTCTTATCTTTGGTTTGGCCTAAGACCGCACCAACAGCATAGTCACTAGCATCACACATGATCTCGAAAGGTAGAGACCAATCTGGCGGTTGGATAATCGGTGCTGAAATGAGTGCTTTCTTCAGTGTATTAAATGCATCCAAACACTCATTAGTGAATTCAAAAGGTACATCCTTAGCTAATAGGCTTGTTAAGGGTTTAGAGATTTGTGAAAAATCTTTTATAAATCTTCTATAAAACCGTGGATGCCCTAAGGAGCTACGGGTTCCTTTTATGTTCACGGGGGGTGGCAATTGTTCTATAACCTCAATTTTTGCCTTATCTACTTCAATCCCCCTTTTGGACACCAGATGTCCAAGAACAATGCCCTCTCGGACCATAAAATGGCACTTTTTCCAATTAAGTACTAGGTCCTTATCTTAGCACTGTTGTAAGACACAGTCCAAATTCTTAAGACAATGATCAAAAGGTTTTCCATAGACTGAAAAATCGTTCATGAAAACTTCCATGATTTCTTCGATCATGTCAGAGAAGATGGACATCATGCAACATTGGAACGAAGCGGGTGCATATACACAACCCAAACGACATCCTACAATATGCATATGTTCCATATGGGCATGTAAATGTTGTCTTACTTTGATCATTAGGGTGGATTGGTATTTGGTGATAGCCAGAATAGCCGTCAAGAAAACAAAAGAAAGAATGTTTTGCTAACTGCTCCAATATTTCATCAATAAAAGGCAGCGGAAAGTGATATTTATTTGTTGCAGCATTAAGCTTACGGTAATCTATGCACATTCTCCAATCCGTAACGGTTCGTTGAGGGATTAGTTCATTTTTATTGTTTTCAACAACCATCATTCCACCCTTTTTGGGAACCACTTGGACGGGGCTAACCCAGTCACTATGTGGCACGCGATAAATAATCCCGGAGTGAAGAAGTTTTAAAACTTCTTCACGACTTCACGCATCGCGTTATTGAGCCTTCTTTATGGTTCTCTGGTAGGGGTACTGGAAGGGTCAATAGGTATGCAATGGGTGCAAAGTGTTGGGCTTATTTCGTTTAGGTCTTGCAAGGAATACCCGAAGACCGTCTTATGCTTCTCTAAAATGGTTAAAAGTTCGGCTGTCTCCTTATTGTCTAGCTTATCGCTAATAATAATAGGAGTTTGTGAATTACCATTCAGGAAAGCATAACGTAGTCCAGCGGGCAAGGGCTTAAGCTCAACTAGTGGTCGTGTTGGCACTTCCTCCTTGGGAAGGTCTATGGTTTCCCCTAAATCATCCATCTCTTCTACGAAGAGGTGGGCATCTTTGTCTAGAGATGACTCGGGAGTTTCAAATGGTTCAACCGACTTAACCTCCGTGGGCACATCAAAGTGAGGGAGCGAAGCAGCCATTGAGTTTTTAGCTCGAGTGACTTGAATAGAAAAAGGTTTCCTCCCTAACTTAACTTTTAATTCCCCTGCATTTTGTGGTTCAAACAATTTTTCTAGGGGGTGCCTGATTAAGATGTCGAAATCTTGTACGTTAAAGACATGAAAATCTAAGTCTATTTTGACATTGCCAAAGTGAAGAGTTGTGTTGTGCAAAATCCCAAGTCCTTGTTGGATAGACCGAGGTGCTATATGGAGGGACTTGACTATTGGAGTAAGAGATTTGCCTCCTAAGCATGCAGATGCAAAAGACTGAGACATAATGGATTCGTGGGGATTGTATGGATTCGTGGGGATTGGATTTGCCTCCTAAGCATGCAGGGGTTTATTCCCTTTAGATCTTGCAAGGAATACCCAAAGACTGTCTTATGCTTCTCTAAAATGGTTAAAAGTTCGGCTGTCTCCTTATTGTAGGATTATACAACACATCCATCCAATCCCCACGAATTCTGCATCGAAGGGATGAGGAGGGAGCTTGAATCTGAATTACTTCAGACGAGAGCTCACCTTCTACTACCCATTTGGAGCTCATAATTGTAGTTAATTCCCTAATGGATTCTTTGAGAAAGAGTTTGTCAAGAGTATCGTTAGGTGTGTTTCGGATTGGTGGTCTTCTTTGGTAATTGTAATTCGAGGTGTTTCCAAGTTCATGAAAAAGATCATCCTCGAATGCAGGAAGATCCATAGATTGGAAATCTTTCTTAGGTTCTGGCTCAGGAGAGGGTGTCTCGCTAGATAGGATAGTTTCGACATTGGCCAAAGAGACTTCCTCTATACAAAGCTCAGGCTCAACACGGATACGTTCTAGCGGGGGAGTGTTTTCTAGAATTTGGTCTAAAAACTAGCTGAAGGACAGACTCTCTATTTAGACCTAACCAGAAGTGCTGCAAGAGCATGCGGTTGGGAATGGATAGGTCTGGGCCCGATCTAGTTAAGATCGAAAAACAGTCCCAGGCTGCACCTATGTTTTCTTTTTTACTTTGTTGGAAGTTGAGGATTTCTTGTCGTAGGGAAGCGATTCGAGATATAGGGAAGAATGCAAAACAAAACTTGCTCCTTAGTTCCTCCCAATCTCCATTTACCTTGCCTACGTTGTGCGCATACCATTGCCTCGCTTTCTCATATAGCGAGAAAGGAAACAACTTCCAACGCAACATTTCTTGTGACATGCCTGAGATCATCAGGCAAGCACAAAGATGCTCAAACTCCCGTAGATGATGATATGGGTTTTCATAATCCAAACCTAAAAAGGCTTGGTCCCGAACCATGGCAATTAAGCCTGGGCGGAGCTCAAAACTAGAAGTTGTGATTGGCTTCGAGGATTTTGGAATTTTGATGAGCTCGCCCTTAGGAGCTGAAAGGTTTTGAATGCTGGGTAGCTCCATTTTTAAAATAAAAGAAAAGAAAAGAAGCAAAGGTAGGACAAGATACATCAGCAACTAGGTTCAGTGATATCTACGTTAACCGTTCCCTGGCAACGGCACCAGAAATGCTTGTTGGTGTTTCTTAGCGAAAGCAGCAAAATCCGCAAGCGCACAGAAAGACCGTTGTAGCACTTCACCCGGAAGTCTTCAGGGTATCGTAATTTCCATGAAGAATGGTAGGTGCAGTGCACTCTAAACTAAGTTGTCTAGAGGGTAGAGTACATAACTGGGGTGGTGAGTTTTTCTAATGGATGAGTCCTAAGAGACGGTTAACCAAGTTGCTATAACCTTGCTTCAGGCGTTGGGTTGCACCTGGTCTGCCAGGTGATGCCGGCTTGTAGCTCTACACCGAACCCAAATGTTGAGGAGTGCAAAGGACGAACAGGACTAGTTCACTTCCTGTGGCCTACCTCACTACCGTGGGGCACGAGGCAAATGAAGGTAACTCCTAGCTTACACACCATGTCTACGCCAATCGTTACAACTCTAGCGTTGGCCAGGAACTTCCGTCTTTATCAGGAGTCCTCTAACTAGAGTCCCCGCCACTAGGATGAGCGATGAACCCTCAAAGCGATAACAAACGAGGATAACTTTACTCAAAGAACATGTACCAGTAGGTAAACACAAACCTCTTACTTCAAGTAGTAAGACGTCGCCGAGGTACAAGCGTGGAGGGAACCGACAAGTTCGGCACTCCACCACGTGGAAGACGATGCTCCCAAGAACACTTGAAGAATGTTCTTCTACTCTTTCTTGCACCTCTCTCACTCCCTACTTTATTCTAACTAGAAGCTAGGTAGTAGTGACTCTACTCCTCCTCTTGAGTGTGTATTCTTGTAGAAGGAACTTGTTGTGAAAAGGGGAGAGAGCCCCTCCTTATATAGGAGGTGGTCAGGTCTGTTTCGGTGCACAAATGACCAAAATACCACCACACCGCCTTCCTACAGCATTGAATGTACCGCCTCACCAGAGCTGGGGCCCGGGCGGCAGGGGGCCTGGCACGGCTGCGCCTCTGGCACGCCCGCGCCAATTTCGGTGCCTCTGGCCACCGCCTTTGGTCCATGGGCTCGTGGGCCGTCCTGAACTTGGCCCATGGTGGTGACTCGGCCTGGAGTGGTTGTTTTTTAGGCTTTTCTGTCTTGTCTTGCTTTGGGCCCAAAGTTGGATTTATATTTTATATGATTTTCTCTTATTATAGGCCCATAAATAATATATTTTTCATGAGTGACGTGCAAAACAAGACAAACATCAAAACTCGTGGAATTCATTAGTATAGAGTCCTATTCTCTAAGTTTGGTGTTAATTTTATATTGTTATTGGTGGTATAAAATATGAGTTATAGACCACCAACAGACGTCTAGTGGTTAAGGTGATAGATTCTGCAGTGCCCTGGAGTCCCTTGCATCTTTTATAGACAAGTTTATTAGAATGTTGGGCTGCACAAGGCAACCGCTTAGGTGACAAGGAGGTGAGAACCTCTTTAACTCAATCTGACTTTTTGGTTATCGCCTCAGTAGAGAGTAAGGTTAATAGCCTCGACTGTACTTAGAAATCAAGACTAGATATTAATACTAGTTAGACCTCTCTATCCTATTATCCTAGACCTTTCATTTCATCACCGACGACCTTGAGCCTAGTTAGTTCACTTCACATTCCCTATGGAAATCACAATACCTGGAATTCTCCCGGTGAAGGCAACATTGACTACCGTATGCTTGCGGTATATCCGTTTGCAACTTCTGGTGTCAACAAGCTTTTTGGCACCGTTGCCGGGGAGCAATAGCTGTTCTAACTTAGAACCAAGTCGTCCGAGTTATCCTTCTTTTACCTTTCTCTTCTTTTTGTCCTTTCCACACCATGAACCAAACACCCATCTCTCATCTCGCCGCTCCAAAGGGCGCTAATTTGGAGCCACCACCATTATTCCATCCCGTTCTTTCACCTAGCTATGAGCTTCGCCCTAGCCTCATAGCTACGGTTCAGAGAAATCTTGATAGCCGAATTACCATCAATCCCTTCTAGAGATTCCTCCATTGATCCTGAACCACAAATACCACAAATATCGAAGGAGGAAGAAATCCATCCTCAAAATCACTCCTTCGAGGCTAAACTCTTAGATGATCTTGAAATATCTTTAGAAACTCCCCAAAATAGCACTATATTATGCCTCGAGTTCTTAAGTAGCACATTGGGAAAAACCTAGGACCTTGGATGAACTTCTTTAGGAAGGCCAACTGTGCCCATAGAAGGAGAACCGAAATTCCTTAAAATAAATCCTATCCTCTCTCCTATGCCCACATCTGCCATATCCTTTGAACCTATCTCCAAACTCATCATTGATCTTGATGACCCCAATGGTGCTCTTCCTCATTGCTCATTTCCATGTTCAAAGTTCATCAAAGAATCCCAAAAATGTCTTAGGCTCCCGAATGGTCAAGTCCTTAATTGTTTAGGAGATCTTCCAGGCGTACCTGTGGTGATTGATGATCTAAAGACCTCCCTAGATTTCCACATCTTTGACCTTCCAAGACTTCCCTTTCATCTCACTTTTATTGGAAGGCCAATTGGGCAAATCTTGGTAAATGCGAAATGGGAAGCTTGGTCATAGAATAGGCAAAGACTATCTACATGTTTGGACTCTCCAACCTTTTAGCACAAGGGTAGAATCCAATCCTGTTCTTGATCCAAGGGGTGAGCTTAAGATGATGTCACAAACAACCATGACACAACCATGTCATGAGAAGGAAAGCACTCACCCACTCCATCCGATGTCATTGACCAATTATATGTTAAAAATATTAATATTTATACTATATAATTAGTAATTATACTACATATAATCTATTTTGGTTCGTCACACATGGTACTAAACTGAGTGTAAATTAATTATTTGAGGCACTAAATGAATTCAAATTAAAAAGTTGTCAACTACAAAGTTTTATAACTTTTCGAGACCTATACTTTTCGTTTAGTGAGTTTTTCATCCGAGGTCGTTTACAAAATTTGAATTCAAATTTGAGCTAATACAGACGCAGTTTTGCATCACAAGATGAATTCGAATGAAAAAGTTGTCAACTATAAAGTTTTCTAACTTTTTGAGATCTACAAACTTTATTTTGGTTGTTTCTCTATCCGAGGTCGTTTGAAAAATCTAAATTTTAAATTTTTCAAATACAGACACAATTTGCATGACAAGATGAATTCAAATAAAAAAGTTGACAACTACAAAATTTCATAACTTTTCGAGATTTACAAACTTTATTTTGATCATTTGTTCATCCAATGAAGTGATAGTGTCGTTGCTCACAAAACTTACATATCACTTATTGGTTGTATAGAGTTCCCTAAACTATAAGGGAGATGTAAATTTTATGAACAATGTTGCTTTCCCTTTGTCATATGGAAAAATGACCAAAATAAGAATTGTACAGCCTGATGAGTTGTACGACTCTTATGTGCATGACTTCTTTAACCAAGATCATTTGAAGTCTCAAAATGTTATTTGAAATTTTCATGATCCCTCCTTTGTGGTGGTTTGTGTTACGAACCGGCACTAACGACCCCTCATCAGTGTCGGTCCGTGTTACGAACTGGCATTGATGTGTTTGTGGCACATCAATGCCAGTTCTGAACTATCACTGCCACATCAATGCCGGTTCATAACACGAACCGGCAGTGATGTGACTGGAAGCACTATTAATGCCGGTTTTCTAAAATCCGGCACTGATGAGGACGCCAGTGATGTCTGAATCTGTAGTAATGATGTATAGATCTGCCTCCTCTTGCGCGTCGAAGTAGAAGAAGAGCAGCCTGGCGGCGTAGAAGCCAGGTCTGACCCCCTCTCCTCTCGGTGAAGGCTTGTGGCTCCTTTATATAGGCATGTGATTAGGGTAGTCGTTGGCTTCGTTCCCCATGCGGGGCCGCCAGGAGTCTGTTGAGGAGTGCGAGATACCCGCGACTTCCTTCCTTCCCTCGTACGCAAAAATGAAACACGTGATGTTTATCCACCCGGCCGCCGTCATTATCTCTTGCAATCGCGTTTCAATTTGAAATCTTTATCAGCCCAGCCGCATATATATACACCTATACAACTGAACTGATCTCGACCACAACCAATTAAGCTTCCTCTCATGCAGTCCATGACACGTGGACCAGGCACGGTGTAGGGCTATAGGCTGTGTGGGAAACAAAATTTGCACGTACGTATATCTGACTCGGTGTTATAGACCGGCGTATATGCCAATTCTACGGCCGGTTCAAATTGGATACACAAGTGCACATATACATGTATATGCAAGGCTAATCGTGTTAGCTTCTTTGTTTGCTCGGTGCATGCATGGGAACTGTAACACGCTAGAAGCGCACGCACTAATGCATGCATATCAGCATGTCACGTACAAACTTGTGTATGACTTGCTAACATTCATTCTTCGTATTTCGTTATTGGCCATGCACATGCTGGCCAGCTCTTAACTTGGGCTATGCCAAAACACAAGGAGCACTAACACATATATGAATAATACCCATGTAACGTGCTGGCCTCTTTCTTTTATTTTCAGATATAAATTTTACACGTGAATATACTTGCGCACACATGTGCTGCTTTATTATTTTTCTTCAAAATGCTTCCTGATAGCATATATAAATATAGGCACATATGACACCAATTGTGTACAAAATCTCGCCATGCACATCCTATCCGTATTCGAATCCGAATCCGGATAGAAATATGAAAACAAATATGATATTGGTGATATCCGTTCGTATCCGATCCGTTTTCATCGCTACTTATTTGTGATATATGTTGTGGGGTGGCACCACCAAATTTTCTTGCATGTTTTGTTGCAGGACTAGACCAGCACCAAAGATTAAATAGTCATCATCGTTCAATTATTCGCTGGGCAGAATCCCCAAGGCCTTGCCGTAGCCGAACACCTCCATGCCCCTCCACTACCGGAGGCAAGTTCTTTACCGACGGCCAATTGCCGTCGGCAAAGGCGATTCCGCCATCGGCAAAGGCTTTGCTGACGGTTTTCCACGTGGCCGTTAGCAAAGCACCGTCGGCAAAGACGGCTTTGCCGACGGCCACGTGTCAGGCCGTCGGCAAATCTTTGCCGACAGCCACACCAGCCGTCGACGAAGACGCCACCCGCCGTCACGCTGACGGTGGTCTTTGCCGACGGCTGATGTGTCGGCCGTCGGCAAAGAATTTTTTTTAGAATTTCTTTGCCAACGGTATTCTATAAAACCCATCCACAAAGAGTTTCTGTTTTTTTAAAGGAATAAAAAAAGGGCTTCGCCGGCGGCTGGCCGTTGGCAAAACTAGTGTTGGAAAAGTTGCCTAGCTTGGCCGTCGACAAAGCTGGATTTTTTTTTTGTTTTTTCTGTTTTCTTGCATTCGCATCATATATATTCACATATATTCATATTTCATCACATAAATCACAAGAATATCATAAATAAACTGTATTTCAGCAACAAATGCAGTTTCAACACGAATCCATACTTGAACGTGCTCAAATCTATCCATACATGTCTAAAATACACTAAACATGTCCAACATCAACATTGACGACTATCTAGCTCTGTGCGTCGTCCCCAGGTGTCCCAGAGCCCCCACCTTATTCGAACCGAGTCCAACCCGACTATGTGTACATACCGTAGGGCCACATGTGCGGCCCAGGGACGCTTGCAGGCCCGGAGTGCCCCTGCTGCATCGGCGCCCCTAGCCACGAGGACCACCCCTGATGTGACGGTTGAGGAGACCACATGAACTGCTGCGTGGGGTAGGTCGAGTAAGCTGGATAGCCCTGTGGTGGAGAAGGATCTAGCGGAGGGCTGGCACCTGGAGTCGGGTTCGAACCCGCCGACGATGACTGCACAAAGGCCAAGTTATATGATTAGTACCTATAGGATGGCCGCACAAGCTAAAGCAACAGGCAATATACTCACCGGAACAAGTCCTGGAGCATACACTGGAACTGGAACTGGAATTGATGGTGGAGCGAAGATCGAGGGAGGAGGCTCCTGTGTTCCCAGGATTTGGGATCGGAAGTAGCCGGTCAGGTCCGAGATCTGACACTGGTAGTGCTGCGTAAGTGCTGCCAGGTTCTGGTCATAGTGCTACGAAAGTGACGCCAGGTTCTGGTCATGGGCCCTTGCCTGGGCCTCCTGGTTGGCCTGCAGCTGTGCAACTGTGGCCTGCAATATTACACCCGTAAGATTAATGGTATATATGTGAAGACAAGGTACATCATATGTGAAACGAGTGAACGACGAATGAAACTGCACTTACTTGAAGTGTCGTCATCATCTGCGCGCTGCTCTGCTGCCGAGGCGCTATGGGGATTTCTGATCCGCCCGTTTCCGCGTCGGCTCTTCGGATCTCGCTCAGTGTCAGAGCCTCGTCGATGGTGCTGTTGGCCAGTGCATACCGGCCGTGCTGCTTCCCTCCTCCCATCCTCAATACGAGGTCAGTGTCCAGGGGGCGGTGGTGGGGTCAAAGTCAGGCCCATAGCGCTGGCGACCTACGGCGGTGTACTCGGCGAGCTTGTCGTAGACGTTCGGTTTGGTGTAGGCCTTGGGCCCTTCCGCCGGTTAGTAGACGTTGGACGGCGCTTTTGCTCTGTCCTTGTGAGAAAGGACGTACCCTATGAACTCGTTGATGTTCTGCCCCGGATGCGCCTCCTTCTGCGAGGAAAACACATTGGCGTTACAAGTAGTGATAATTGAGAGCTATAATAAATGGATCAACAGAAGCATACCCATCTTTCC
>DXKC01004833.1:0-13393 GCA_031170775.1 Cymbopogon citratus
TACCTAGGGTTTCTCTCCTAGGGTTTGGAGAACTCAGCGGCGACTCTCGTTGTCGAGGTTTTCATCGCACCTAGACCCTGCAGCGACCAACTCTCGGGGGAGGTGCACTCGGGCTGATTAAGGGGTTAACCTGGTTCAACTACCCGGCCTTGGTGCCTTTTCCTCGGGACAGTCGTTAGGGTTTCGGTTTCTTCAGGCCATGGCAGCGGAGAGCTCGAAGGCAGGCGAGAGCAAGGCTGATCTGGGAGTTGACAAACTCTTAGGTATGCTCAAGCTGAGCGAAGCGGAGAAGGACGAGGTGGTCCTGGCAAAGGAAGATCGGGAGAATCTCCCGCTGGTGAAGTGGATGGCGGCGGCAAAGCTTCTCACGGCCAAATCGTTTACTTCAATGTCGTTGTTCTCTATGATGCAGGCTGCGTGGAACCCCGCTAAGGAAGTGATGTTCAAGACAATTGACAAGAATTTATTTGTTGTTCAAGCCTTCTGTTTGGGAGACTGGAAGAGAATCATGGAGGATGGACCCTGGATCTTCAGGGGTTATGCGCTGATGCTGGAAGAATTTGATGGCTCAACTACAGTCCCGAATGTGATCCCATCTAAGGTGTTAGGGTGGATTCAAATCCACAAAATCCCCCACCTTTTTCGCACAGAGGCAATCATCAAGCAATTGGCTACGAAGGTGGGAGAGGTTTAGGAGATTGGAATGCTCTAGCATCGAGAACCGGCGAGTTCCATCGCATCTGGGTCAAGTTGCTAGCTGATAAACCTCTTGTGCGAGTTGTCACACTCGCCCCGAAGGGCGAGGAAAAAATACTGCTCCAGGTGAAATACGAGAAACTTCCACGTTTCTGCGCTGATTGTGGTCTCATGGGCCATACTCATCTGGAGTGCAGGGCTGGCGAATACGTGGAGAGTGACCTATAGTTTGGCACATGGATGATTGCAGACACGGAGTCTTGGTTCCCTGACACACCACGGTTCCGCTCCCCGACTGGAACAAAGACACACGCAGAGCAGGTCGTGCCCCAGGAGGTGGTCGCGGGGGTGGCTGTGCATTAGGAGGAGGTCGTGGGGGTGATCGCCAGGAGGTGGTTGTGGGAGTGGTCGCGGTGATCGCCCCCGGTCTGGCGAGCCATGCAGCAGTCGGGAAGCGGAAACATGGGGTCCAAAAAGCGCCCCTCATCTGAGGTTGATGCGCAGGAGGATGTTGAACTCACTGATACAGCTAGTAGCCCGATCAAGGCTGCCTCAATACCTTCGAGTACTACTGGACATCAGGAGGTTCGTAAGCAGTTGGCAATGGATGATGATGTCCTGCCACTCCCTCAGCCCTATGAGTCACCACGGTACATAAAGCAAGCAAAGCGGGCAAAGGGGAAGAAGGCCATTGAAGCTAAGGAGAATGAGGCGGGATCCCTCGAGGAGGTCCGCCAGGCGCAATGAGTTGCCTGAGTTGGAACTGCCGTGGAATTGGCAAGGCCGTGACAGTTAAAGAGCTTCATGAATTAGCGAAGCGTTTTGCCCCTTCTGTACTTTGTGTCCTTGAGACTCAAGTTCATAAGGCAAGGGTAGAGCAGCTCAAAAAATTAATAGGCTTTGATAAGTCATTTGCTGTAAGCAGTACAGGCCGTAGTGGTGGTCTAGAGATTTTATGGAAGAATAATATAAATCTAGAAATTTTACCTTATTCGCAGTATCACATTGATGCTATTGTGAAGGAGGGCTAGTCAGATCCATGGAGATTGACGTGTGTGTACGGGGAGTCACAAGTTAGTGAAAGGCACAAAACGTGGAGCTTACTCAAGTTCCTACAAGCATCTTCACCACTACCATGGGTGTGGGGGGATTTCAACGAAGTACTGCACCAACATGAACATGTAGGAGTGCAGGAATGGAGCCGAGCATAGATAGCTGGGTTCAGAGAGATGGTAGACGTATGTGGCTTCAAAGACCTCGGCTATGAGGGACGATGTTGGACGTATGAGAAGAAGGTGGCGGGTGGCACCTATTGCCGAGTTCGGCTAGACCGTGGCCTGGGCATGGCCGACTAGTGTAGCCTCTTCCTGGAAGCGACGGTTAAGAACTTATCGGTTGCTGCTTCGGACCATGGACCTATCCTTCTCAAGTGGAGTTCAGTGGATCGAATATGTTCTCGAAGAAGACAGTTCAGATATGAACAAATGTGGGAGACTCATGAGGAATTTCCGACTACTCTTGCTGATTCCTGGAGAAAGGAGATGGCAGCAACAACAGTGGGGGAACTCAAAGCAAAACTCGAGGATGTGTCCAACCATCTTGTGAGGTGGGATAAGAACACGTTTGGACAGGTCAGGATGGAGCTTTGTAAGCTGAATGAAGACCTAGAATGTATGCAGCAAGAGCCCTAGCGAGTGGGGCCTTCTCATGTGGAGTTGAAGGCAGTCGAACGCATTAAAGAACTTAATCACAGAGAAGAGATTATGTGGCGGCAACGCTCTCGAGTGACATGGTTATCTGCTGGTGACAAGAATACTCGTTTTTTCCATCTAAGGGTAAGCAACAGGAAGCGGAGGAACAAAATCACTTGACTTAAGAATTTAGCAGGTCAGTTCACTGAAGATGAGAATGAACTGAAACCAGTGGTATCTCAATTTTATGAGAATCTATATACTTCTGAGGGAACCATCGACATGGACAGGATCCTGTCTGCCGTTCCAAGAAAGGTTAGTGTGGAGATGAACAACTCTCTAATTGCCCAGTTCGAGGAGAAAGAAGTGAAGCATGCACTGTTCCAAATGTTTCCCACCAAAGGCACCGGGGCCCGATGGGTTCCCAGCACACTTTTTCCAGAGACACTGGGATCTTTGTGAAGAGGAGGTAACGACGATGGTGCTTCGAGGTTTGCGGGGGGGGGGGAGGAAGAAGCTACAAGTATCAATGAAACGTTAATCGTGCTGATCCCCAAAGTTGCTAGTCCGGAGGAGATTGGCCAGTTCCGGCCTATCAGCCTGTGTAATGTGCTCTATAAGATAGCATCAAAAGTGCTGGCAAATCGTGTCGTAGATAATTTCTAAAGAACAATCAGCCTTTGTTCTAGGTAGACTTATCATTGATAACATCATCACAACTTATGAGTGCCTGCACTTTATGAAATAGAGAAGATCAGCCAATCACAGATGTTGCGCTTTGAAGTTGGATATGAAGAAGGCCTACGATCGAGTCGAGTGGAATTACTTGTCGGCCATCATGGGCCGGCTTGGTTTTCACCAAAACTGGGTGGATTCGGAATGAGTCTTGTCACTTTAGTTTCGTTTTCTGTTCTCTTTAATGGTGACAGGCTCCATAGCTTCAGACTGACACGGGGGTTAAGACAAGGTGATCCAATCTCTTCGTGTTTGTTCCTAATAGCAGCAGAGGGCCTTTCTGGCCTATTGAATTCAGGAAACCAGTCATCGGTATCAAGGGAATTAAGGTGGCTATGTCAGCTCCGATGGTAAGCCATCTACTCTTTGAAGATGATAGACTACTGTTTTTCAGGGCAAATGGAGAGCATGCCGCAGTGATCAAAGAGGTCTTGACGTCATACTGTAATGCATCGGGTCAGCAGATCAACACAGATAAATTTTCAATTTATTTTGCGAAAGGAGTGGGACAGCAAATCCGAGATGAGATCAAGGAGATGTTGGATGTACAGAATGAAGCACTAAGTGACAAGTACCTAGGTATGCCGACTGATGTAAGATCAGCCATTATTGGTGCTTTCAAATACTTGAAGGATAGGATGTGGAGTAGAGTAGAGGGATGGCTAGATCAATGCCTTTCGGCAGGGGCAAGGAAGTACTCATCAAGTCTGCTGCATAGGCTATCCCAACCTATTCCATGGCATGCTTCAAGCTCCCGAGGGGACTTTGTGAACATTTAACGAGTTTACTAAGGAACTTTTGGTGGGGCAGCAAAGAAGGCAAGAGGAAAACAGCTTGGGTGGCTTGGGACTCTAAGGTGAAACCAAAAAATTTGGGTGGCCTGGGGTTTTGAGATATGGAGCTGTTTAATTTAGCTCTTCTAGCAAAACAAGCTTGGCGTATCCTATAGGAGCCGTTCTCTTTGAGTGCAAGAGTACTCAAGGCGGTCTACTTCCCTTCGGAGAATTTTCTGGATGCTGAGCTTGGTTCGTCTCCTTCCAGAATATGGAAATCTATTATCGATGGCTGGGAGGTGCTCAAGGAAGGCCTGGTCAGAAGAATTGGTACAGGAGAGTTGACCCCAATCTGGACATGTAATTGGCTACCGTCAGGTAACCTACGTAGACCGATTCAGACTACAGCCCCAAACCCCCCCCCCCCACAATTTGTGTCAGAGCTTATCAATCATGTGGAGGCGACTTGGAACTGGGATATGTTGCATCAGTTCTTCACACTGACTGATCAAGAGATAATTGCTAATATTCAAATCTGTACAAGAACTCAAGCTGATTTCTGGGCCTGGCATCCTAAAAGGAAGGGTCAGTTCTCCTTTCGATCAGCTTACGTTATGTTGGTGCAGCGTTGGGTTCAATCAGATGAAGCGTTGTGCGGTATTGCTGGACGGTCTAATCAGCAAGCAAACAAAGATGAGTGGAGCTCTATCTGGAAGATTAAAGTGCCTTCAAAGATTAGCATCTTTCTGTGGCGCCTGGCGCGTGCTTCTCTCCCGGTCGGAGAGGTTCTTCAGCACCGGAACATGGCGCCGAGCAGTGCATCTTTTTTCTGTGGTGTCCACGACTCCTGGAGACACTCCTTGCTTGAGTGCAATGTAGCACGGTGTACATGGGCACTTGAGGAAGATCATATATTGCAAGTTCTATCTGAGACACAGGATGAAGATGCCAGAGTATGGTTATCGATGGTCTTTAAGACCCTACCTCATGTGGATGCAGTATAGTTGCAGTGGTGCTTTGGGCGATATGGTATGCTCGTCGGAAGGCAATTCATGACCATGAGTACCAGAGCCCACTGTCAACTCACCACTTTGTTGAGAGGTTTATGGACGATCTTGGTGTAGTGAAACCGAAGACGACGGGCCCCCCTAAGCAGGCTGCCAGAAGAGGTCCGAGGTGGATCTCCCCTCCAACTGGGATCGTCAAGATCAATGTGGATGTGGCCTTGTCAAAGAATGAGTGCACGAGCTCAACCTCAGCAATTGCAAGAGATGAAATGGGGAACTTCATAGGGGCATCATCTCTAGTACTGAAAGGGATTACAGACCCGAAAACTGTCGAAGCCATTGCTTGTCGCGAAGGTTTGTCGCTTGCTCTTGACATACAGGCGGACAGAGTTCGGTTGGCGTGTGATAGCCAAAATGTGGTAAATAATATACTGCCGGGCTCCAAAGGATCCTATGGCCAAGTTATCTTGGAAATTTTGGAGCGGCGTCTATCGTTTGCCAAGGTGGATATCGTGCATGAAGGGAATCCAACGTCAATGCTCACAACATCGCGCGTAGCTCAATTCATGAAGATTTTGGCAGACATGTTTGGTTTATGAGTCTACCGTTTGGTGTTTGTAATACCTATACATCTAATTAATAAAGGTGTGTAGTTCAGCTAAAAAAACAAAGGAAACAGGACGAGCGGGCGAGCCGTGTTTCCAGCAGATGTATGTGTACTAGTTGGAATACTCTCCCCTTAAAGAAAAAATACTAGTTGGTATACTCTGGTCCAATAGGAAATCGTACATATGGCTGGGACAAGGAGCGTCCTCCGTGGCTCAAAATGGCAATGGCTACCCGCGACCCGCAAATCCGTGGGTTTTTATCATATTAGGACACGGGCATGGGTCAATGTTCATGCCCATGGGTTTTTTAATGGGAAAAGTTGCACCTAGCAGGTTTGAGGGTAAGGGTACGTTCCTGGTGTACCCATACCCGCAAACCCGTGGGTTTATTTTACCCGTCTCCAGTGTGTATGTTGTGTAATTTAGCCCATGTAATTCAACAGATTTAATATCTATTTGCATGGACCTTTTATGCAAATCTTGCTATTCTAATGAACTATAATTCCAGGAACTATGTTGTATGTGCCTCTATACATGTGCAAATGTATTGATATTGTTAGTTGATACTTCTGTTACTACTTATAATCAATTGTGTATCTAGGGTCTTCTAATAATCCCTGTGGCTTGGCGAGCACGGGCAACCCGCGGGTATCCGTTACCCTCGGGGACACGGGTATGGGTACAAATCTGTACCTGCCATTTTTCATGGGTTTTTTAGCGGGCGTATTTTACTTTCACGGGCACGGGTATGGGCCAGTAGGTACGTGCCCGTTGCCATCTTGACCGTGGCTTCATCGCTGCACCATTGCGTGCCGATCGGCCATGCGCGTGACTACTCCGCTCGCTCACTCCGTAGCCCGGTTCCCGTCCACGAGAAAAAAATGTTTAATTTGCCTAATTGCCTTTGCCCCGGTCATTTATTCAGAATATATAAGACCCTCTTGATATTCTAATTTGGGATTTGGGAATCCTAACAAGTCTAACAATGCACATGGTAGTGAATAATTATCATCCCTGTTCTCAAACTGGCTCTCGGCAGGAAAAAAAATATATGGTACTTCCTAACACCCATTTTCATTTTAAAATGTTTAATTTGCCTAACTGCCTTTGCCCCGGTCATTATTCTTAATATATAAGACCCTCTTGATATTATAATTTGGGATTTGGGAATCCTAACAATGCACATGGTAGTGAATAATTATCATCCCGGTTCTCAAACTGGCTCTCGGCAGAAAAAAAAAAAAAGGTATTTCCTAACACCCATTTTTATTTTAACGTTAAACCAGACCAATATGGCGGTATTTACTAATTTATAATTTTTCAGTGTCCTCATGTTGCCAAAAAAGCTTGCATTTAGAAGCGAAAAGAAAAGAAAAAACGACGCGGGGTAGAATTTCTACGCATATTATTATAATTGTTGGGCCCATCTTTCTAGCTTCGCTCCGGGTCTACAAATTGACAGGGCCGGGCCTGCTCAAATATATAAAAATAAAATTGTTAAAATGAGGCTTCCACTTTCACCCGACCTCTTTATTATCGGGCATAGAAAAAATGAACTTGTTTCCTTACACAACACATTCGATATACAAAAACTGTGTCATGCCTGAACTTGTTTCCTTACACAACACATTCGATATCATACAAGCACACCCCAGACCCCATTGAAATATATTATAAAAAGAAATGCAAAATTGAAAAGGAAAATAGTCGCAAAATGTAGATAAAAGCGCACACACACACCCAAAAAAAATGCTTTCCTCTTTGCCTTGGTCACAGTAGAAAACTACTGTCCAATGCAAGGCGATCCCCTAGTGCACGAACTTGAGATACAGAATCACAAGGATAGCCAAGACAAGGACTGCTATGATGAGACCGATGATCCACTTATTTCTATCCATTCTCCTCATCATGCTTCCAATGATCCTCCTGCTCTTGCCAACGTTGCTATCCACCTCATCCAACTGCATTCCAAATAAGGATTACACAACCCCGGTTAAAAGGGAACAGGAGATCTGAACAAAACCGATAACCACATGTCGGTAATTGTGGATACCAGTTATTATATTTAACCGGTGCATGGCAGCATGGACTCTGGCATCAACTATAGCCAATATTTGTTTGAACTTAAACTATGGATGGACTACGAGATGGTATTGAAGAACAAGATATACTGTGTTTTTCTAATCCAAGTTGATGATCTGATAACCATACAAACCTGGTGATGTCTGGTTCAATTAATAAATAATTTTATAGATATCCATCAACCTATTATCTATGCCAGTCATCCCCACCAAGCAATTAATTACTCTGAGCTCAGTATTTCAGGCGTGTGCCCCACAGTAGTATGTATGTCTTTAGGCATGTGAAAATAGGTGCATAATGAACATGTGCAATGCTTGTCAATTACATCAGTGACGAGTAACATAAAAATGGAAAGGGAGGAACTCTATGGAATTAAGTAAGTCTATGCATGAGTGCATGGTAAGAAATGAAAGACATTTTAAGAGATATTAAAACTCAGCCAGTGT
The DNA here is from genome assembly GCA_031170775.1 of Cymbopogon citratus. Taxonomy (NCBI): domain Eukaryota; kingdom Viridiplantae; phylum Streptophyta; class Magnoliopsida; order Poales; family Poaceae; genus Cymbopogon; species Cymbopogon citratus. Next base: position 8,039 of record DXKC01004833.1, read on the forward strand.
AGATACTATAGATAACCAGGAAAAAGAAAGGAACTGTCGACAAAAAGTAGGTCAGGGTCCACACTATCTCCTTTAATGTTTGCTGACATCAAAAGGCGTAATAAACATAATTATCGACATAAAAACTTGTATGCATAACATTTTTTTAACAGTAGATGGAAAGCTACATTTCATCTAACTGAAACAGAATAAGGTAGAGAGAAACTTGCGACTTATGAGCCAGGAGCGGGCCCACAATGATTCAAGGGTATTCAACTAAATACCCAAAACTTTTGACAAAAAAGTTCATACATATATAGTATATATATACAGATATGCATATTGAAAAAAATAAAAACACAATCTAAACGAACACATGTATAGCAACTTAGCCAAATAAAACATAGCTCCTACTCTTTGTAAGTTCAAGTTAGTTTTTCTGTTTCTTGGATTGGCTTCCCAATTTTCTATTCAATTTTATATGGATAGCATAGCAATTCATGAATCGGTTTGCCTGTTCTTTTTTTTCCAAATTACTTAATCTCCTGAATAATTTTAGGTCTCAAATAAAAAGAGAAAAAATAGTAGTACTACGTATTTAAGACTTTCTTGTAAAGGAACTGAGATTTGCTATTATATTGTATAATTAGAACTACATGATGTTATATATGTGCCAAATATTAGGACTTCAGGGTTCATGTGTTTTTTTTAAATACCCCTTCATATTTTGAACACCGAAGGGAAAAATCCTAGTCCAGCCACTGTCGTGAGCAAGTTCCTTTCAACAAATTGCATAGTACTGGAGGGTTAAGATAATTTAATTTAGAACAAAACCAAATGGCACACAAAACCAAAACAATTAGTTCAACCCGGTAGAATTAGAAAAACGGATACTTACTACATCATGAGCACGCAAGAGAGATTGGCGCTGTTGATTCAGGTCATGCAAGACGGAGACACCAAGATCTTCAGTCTCCAGCATAGTTTTATGGCTATCTCTGAGCCTATTAGTTGTTTGGTTCTGTCTCTCGGCTGCCCTAAGCAATCTTGACCTTTGATCGGCAGAAACCTGTGTGATCATCAAAAAGTAACATTAACTCTCATGGAGACCGTCAACCTTTTATTTGCAGGTTGAAGGATAGACCCATGTAACTAGCAAATAAACAAATCTAAGATTGATGATGAAATATGTGCTAGCAAAAGGACAAGGGGGCTCATACTTCATCAGAATATGAATGTTGCCAGATTGATATGGCTAGACCCTAGCCATATGGATTCTGGACAGCATATGCCATAGTATGCAGGACGCATTACTATCAACTTGCAGACATCATTGATAGCTTTGGCTTATCCATGCTACAGGGGCATTTTTTAGATTGGTATAGAGCTGCTTAAACAAAAACTGATTGATATTTTCGATGAATAACATGGCAAAACATGTGCTTCGCCATTCAGAGTGTGTTTATGATGAAATGTGAATCATTCACTATAAGTCCATGAAACAACCAAAGAGCACATCCTGACATTAGGTACTCATGCAACACATAGCTTTTGTCCCAACTAGCTCCACATCTGTAATTTGGAAGGTTCAATGCTTTCATTCACTGCAGTACTAAGAAGAGCCAAGACACTTGTATCCTGATCATAGAGCTAAAATCCCAGAACTTAAGACAAATTAATACCAACCAAACAGGTATGTTTATGTGTCATTTCTGACAAATAACCAATAGAAAATGATGGTTCAGATATAGACATGCCTTGCACAACCTTGTTAACAAACCAAAAAGAGCATGATTCGCTCCAGATGAGAATGGTTCATGAATGCAGAAAAGGTAACATACCCCCAATGCATCTGCCATTCCTGCCTCCAACAACTCCTCCCTCGCCCCCTGCTGTGCATTACCACTGGTAATTCTCTTCAGTGCTCCCTTGAGGTTATTAAGATCTGACTTGTACTCCCTGATCTTTGCTAGGAGCCCAGCTCTAATGCTTGGTTGAAGGTTCCTTGCTTCGAGATCCATCTTCCTTATCTGAAAACAAAAACAACATTACCAATATACAGTACATGTCTTGCGCCACACAAGAAAACTTTCATGCGGTCACTGCTTAGCCTGATCCTATAAGAAGAAAACATCCCTAAATTTACACAATTATGTAATCCATAGAATTGAAATTCTTCCGCGATCGATACAAAATATAGCTCTCAAGAAGGATCTTTCATTGTTTCTTTTTTTTTCTCTCCCTACAACTGAATGTAATTCCAAAGCCAAATTCAGTGTGATTTCGTGAGGGTTGTATATCCTTCAGCTACTTGGTAACAAGAACGAAGCGGCAATTTGCATGTGTTTAATAAAACAAAAACAGAGGAGGGGGCGAGGGGATACCAGTGCCTCAGCGCCATCGATGCCGGATTGGATCTCCGTCGCCTTCTGCTTCAGCTTCTCTGCGCGACCAAACATCCAATCAAGAAACGATTCGGAGGGAGAGCCTACCGAGATTTCTAGGAAACGAAGAGATTTGGAAGGGCTGGAGGATTTACCTCCCTGTAGGGCGGCGGCGGCGGTGCATTTGCGGGTGAGGGAGGCGGACGCCTCGCAGTACTGGCGCTCGTAGCCCTCGAATACCTCGCTCATGTCGCCCTGATCTCGACCCCAGTCGCCGTCCGGCTAAACCCTCGAATTTTTCTCTGGAGCGATCGCGTGGGAGGAGTCGAGGCGAAGAAAGGAAGAAGAAGAAGAATGGGGAAGGACAGGAGTACTCCCTCCGTTTAAAAAATAAAAAATAAAACCGTCACTGTAGAATGCGTGCTAGAGAAATACTAGGTTTATTAAAAATATATGCAACATTTATATCTTTAAATAAATTTATTAAATTTATTAAAAAACTAGACTCAAGAACTTTCCAATGATGCTAATTATTTTTTGTTATTTTAAAAAATATAATTTCAGCATTTTAAAAACTTGACTTTTTTAAGCAAGAATTATATTTATTTTGGAACGGAGAGAGTAGTCGAGTATACAGACTGTACGTGCAGACTTGGGAGTATTTTCTGTTATTACTTACTTTTTTCTTATTATTACTTTTCTCATAAACGCTGGGAGTATTCAGAAGCATAATAGGATTTTCCGCGTGTTGCTGCGGAAATTTGAAATTAGTTTTAGTGACCATTTGATATTTCAAAAATAAATATAAAAATAAAAGTTGTTTAATAAGAATTGCAAACACACCATTTTAAGGGTGTCAAGATCAAGAAAGCATATCCCCGTGCTTTGCCGTGGAAATTGCCGATGATTTGCAACAAGATTATTTAGAGAAAAAGATAAACAATTCTAAGTTGATGTTGGTGGATGTTAGTTTGCTCACACGTAGATCATAATTGCAAATGCTGGTTGATCATAAATGCACCGATAGTGGATTTATGAGGTGCATAGATTGCATTATGACTAGTGATGGTGGGCCCCTAGATAACGTGGCGCAAAAAGATTCTTGAGAATTAGCCGATGATTTACAATAAGATTATTTATAGAAAGAGAGATAAACAATTGTAAGTTGATGTTAGTGGATGACTTGGCATAATGCTAGTTAGTGACATGAAGATCATAATTCCAAATGCTAGTTAATCATAAATGCATCAGATAGTAGATTTATGAGGTGAATAGCTTAGAACTTGTGGTGGTGGTGGGGCCTCTAGATGACATGGCGCAAGGTGATTCTAGAAAATTAGGTAGTGGGTCTTTTTTTTGACAATAGTACCTGTATTAATTAAGAGCGAACAAATACAAGTACACCGTATAAGGATACGGAGGACAGCTGTCCAGCCTATGTGCTACAAGGACCTTAACGAATAAAGAAATTACAAATTGGTCCTTAGACCCTTCGAGAACGGAAACCAGCTGCAACCGCCACCGCCGAAAACCGTCGACATCAACCGACGCCACCAAATCTGAAGCACCTACAGCCGGAGGAAACCACCGGCGATGAGGTGGACTGCAGCAGACGCTCAATCTCGCGAAGGCGAAGAAGTCGTTCAACGCACATCCGTTAGGATCACACTCTAGGTTGGAACGACGATGGCTGCGTCGACGATGACCGTCGTTGCGGTAAAGCCAATCCCGCTCGATCTGCCTGCTAACAAGCCGCAACACCCACAGCCGCCGCTGCATCCTTGACAAGAGCCACCGGAATCGCCGCATCACAGAATCGACGAAGCACGGACGAGCTCGGACTCGTAAACAAGATCTGAAGACACACCTACCTCCACGCACTCGCCGGCGGCGCCCGAGCAAAGCACCGCCGGAACGGAGAAAAGTACGGAAGGACTTATTCCATGGTGTCGTCGTTGCCGCCGCCTAGCCGCCGCCGTCGGAAACCTAGACCTAGAAACCCTAGGACCTAATCTACATCGCCACGCAGAGAACCACCGTTCCCACACACCTCCGAGGGCCATAAGCCCGCCGGAGGTGGAGGGAAACGGCAGCCTCGCCGATGGGAGCACGGATCGCTCTCCTCTAGGGCTTGGGGAGAGACGTGCGTAAGTTTTCTAGGTAGTGGGTCTTAGCTTTATAGAAGTTTAAGATTCTTTGAAAGAGCAACTAGCCTCGTGCTCCAGGGTGTCTGCGTGTGTCTTCGATCAAGATTCAAGAGAGCTTTGGAGAACCAAATTGAGCATTACTGTACATTTGTACCGGCTCCTATCAATCAATATTACTCTATCCGTTCCAAATTATAAGATTTTGATTTGTTTAACTAAAAATTCTTATTCAAAAAATATTTTAATATAATTAAATTTATATCATTATTTAAAAATATTTATTAATAAAACAAACTACAACAAAAAAAATAATATTTTACATACTTTTTGACGAATAAGACAAGCGAACAAACTTAGGTAAAAAATTCAACGTCTTATAATTTAGAACTTGTTTAGTATTTAATATTTGGCATGGCCAAATTAATATACAATTAATTATTTTATTATGTTGTAAGAAACATCATCAAGTGATAATAATAGGATGGCCAAGGGGTATAGTGAACTCTAATATATGATGGCCTCACTCTCGAACCACATGACTCTATGTGGATACCATCTCTAGTTGGAGACGGGTTAGGATTTGCTACCTTCCTTACTCTAGTTGTCTAAGAAGCTTTCCCAGCGATAGGTGTGCGAGGTTACAAAGCCTTGGCGACTGTGGCGATGGAAGCAGGTATATGGGTGGAGAGGGTGGGGGTGCTCATCCGCGGCTAGTTGACAGAGCCTACGAGTTGCTAAGGACGGGGGTATTGACTATTGAGAGCTGGCGCGCGGCGAGGGTTGCTAAGTGCAGGGGCGAACGAGGACCAATGCACGAGTTTGCCAGTTGCTGCAGCCTGCGAAGA
>DXKC01004842.1:0-12698 GCA_031170775.1 Cymbopogon citratus
AACACAATATAATATTCATAGATACAGCCGGAATATCATCATCTCTATGATTACCTCTAGGGCATATTCCCAACAGGAGCAGGCTCCACAAAATTTCATCTCAAAACTCCGAACGTTTTATACCAGACGCGTCCGGAATGCAAGACGGACATGTTTGGTATGCACGGGCAGATTTGGGGAAAATTCAATTTCTGAACTGAAACTCAACCAAATTAACTCCGATTGACCTGAAATTTTGCAAGGAGGTTTCTAGGGGTGTTGAGAAGATATCTTCAAGATATCAACACCCAATTCTAAGAATTCACCAAAAAATCATAAAAGAGATGAAAAGTGGATCTTAGGAGACCTAGAGTAAAAAAATCCATGAATCTCTGATCTTATGAGGTTTCAGAGCAATTCCCTTGGTGAAAAGCCTCTACTCACTTCATAGATCAAGTTAGCATAAAAGATTTGGATTGAAAAGCTCTAGAAATGAAGAAATCACAAAGTTCTTAGAGGGAGAAATCACAAAGTTCTTAGAGGGAGAAGAGATGAACTCGTAAAAAACACCAAAAACAAAAATCAAACACAAATTTCAGCCATGATATGAAGTAGAGAACAAGTAGAACAAGTAATTGATCCATGGATTACTTCGCGATATCCGGTTATAAGCCACTTCTAGCAAATCAATACTATGGATGACAAAAAGCTCAAGAACAAGAGCCTCACCCCTCTCTAACCCTAGCCTCCTCTCAATACAACACAAATGAGAGTGGCACCTCCAAGGGATAGCTGCCCAATAAGCCCCCTTCACATATATATAGGCGCCCATCCAAAGACAAAAACGCCCTTACATGAAGTACAATACCCAAATACCCCCAAGGGGTAAATCCATCTAGGTTTTTCTTCAACAATCCGATGGCCACCGCGCCTTCCTCACTGGTACCCTTGCATCCATGCAATCTCCCCAATGCCGCCACGTGCCGTCCGTCCGTAGAGGGACCACCTCGGGTTTTGAGGCCCAAACCCATGAAACCCGCACCACAAGTACGTGCCGCACACGGATCCCTTGCCGATGGTTTTGAGGCCAAACCACCAAACCTCCTCACGAGTACGTGCCACACACAAATCACCCACTGATGGTTTTGAGGCCAAACCACCAAACCTCTTCGTGAGTACGTGCCACGCACGGATCCCCCACCATGTTCATCTTGCACTTGTCGATGCCAAGTGTCAGCCACCGTGGCTAGCACCCGGTCGCCCGGTCCCTCAGTCCAAGCCACCACGTCCGCCCTTCACCGCACCCGGTCCATCGGCATGACACGCCCGCTTGACCTTCTCCTGATCGTCACTACCGCCTCCGGACTCCACACCTGCACAACACAAGCCAAGAGACATGTTTCGACACAATATACCCTGTGCCTCGGATTAGTAAAACCACCCATCAACCTACCAACACACACAAAGACTCTGCACAATGGCTATGGAAAAAAGCCATGTGTTCACAATCTCCCCCTTGACGAGTGCATTGACAACACCAACACAAAGCTAGAGAAAGCCACTCAAATGACCAAAGCCAAAGAAAAGCTCAAAATGAGTCACTTGCAATGAGCAAAACACAATTCAGAACTTGGTCCCCAAAGACATCACAACCAAGCAAGGTAAAGATAGCCCTCAATAAGAGGCAGAAAAACGGGCTCAACACCGCTAGCAAAAGCGTTTCAATGCAAGACAAAAGCATATCAATGCAAAGACCGCTAGACCCTCAAGAAGAGGCAAAAGGCTTAACACCAAAAGGCTCAACACATCTACCAAAAGCATATCAAAGGAACTCCCCTAGGAAGGTGTAATCTCACAGATGAATGCATACACTCAGGATTTGTGGTTAATTCTCCCCCTTATTGGCATATGCACTTATCAAGATTTTAGATACAAGAGATGCAACTCTCTCTCAAAACATGCTATGCATGCAAAATGTTCCAAATGCACAGCTTCAGGAATATAGCAATCAGAATGACAAGATGCTTTAGCTGGTGCTAACCTGTGCGTAAGCAACAAGTACAAGTGCTAGCAAATGCTCAGGTCAATCTAGGGATACGAAATATGGCATTTAAACATTTTTGAGCAAATTTAATCATTTTCAGAAAAGGGGTTCACCACCAAATGTAGCTACTAGCATATGGAAGCAGAAGATCATACTAGTGCTAACTCAAGTATACCAGGTGAACTACCCCAAGCAATGTTCATACATCATGTTAGAGAAAAGACCAACACTTGTGTTTTTCAAATTTTAAATTATCGGAGTTGCAGCGGTACACAAGCATTAGCAAGACATGTGTAAAGAGGCATCGATACTATCACACCAAATGTGAACAAAGCCAAGCCAAAGGGCTTAAGACAATGATTCTAGACTTCACTACAAGGTTCAAGTTCATCCCAAGTGCAATGGGAAGCAGTCCCAATACCTTGACATGGGACAGTAAAGATCCAAGTCAAATTAGCTTGGATTTCAAATTTTAGCACAAGTGGATTACTATTCATCCAAAACAAGTGTATGACTCAAGAAACATGAGACATAGCAACCGAGCATACTAGAAAAGCATATATGAATCTCAACACATCCTACACATGCTAGTTGCCATACTCAGGTAAACAATTTTCAAATTTCATCATTATTAGTCAAGTTCACAGTTTCAAAATCAGCTTAGCCAAAACATGTATCAAGTGATCAAAAGGAGCCTAAGCGACTTATCATCATCATGTACACACAAGTCATATCAAAGAGAGCATAGTATCATTCTAACAACAATATAAATGAAGCTCTAAATATGCTTTATAATACATGATGAGATGCAATGCAATATGATACAAATACAAAAGCAAAAGAAAGCAAAACAAAAACTAATATACAAGAAGCAAAACTCCCCAACGAAAATGGGAAGCAAACGTTAGAAAGACCAAGTCCAAAAGCTCAGAGCTCAAAAGAAGCAACAAAAGTTAAATGAGCAAAGTAAGAGAACTCATACGCTTGTGACCGCGTGACTCGCATGTCAATTCCTCCAATCATCGTTTGAGGAGGGTGATTGCGATGGACGTAGCGTGGCGCTTCCCTCAATGAAGTTGCCTCTCCCTCGATGGCAGCAGGTGCTCCCTCAGGTGCAATCGGTGTAGACTGAGGAAGTTGCTCGAATGGCCCCCAAGTCGTAGAAGAAGAAGTGTCAGGACCGTAAGCAAAAGTAGACGTCGCAAGGTCGACAGGGGCAGCCAGTGGAGTCGGCTCAGGATCACACCAATCGGCATCTTCCTGCTCCTCCTCCACAAAGATGGACTCACCATACTCATCACCACCTGCATGCTTAAAAACAGGAGTGGCACAAGGCATAGTCTCATCGAGAGTGACTTCACAAATCTCCATCACCTGGTTAGTTTCAAGGTTAAGCATATGATAAGTAGAAAAGTCAGAAGCATAATCCAAAAAATTCTGTCAGAAGACCATGACTCAAACTTGTCAAAGAATCCTTCTTCGAACTGAAACATTTGCACCTAAAAACCCTAAAGTGGCTCAAATTTGGCGTTCGACCAAACCACAAATCATGAGATGTTTTCTTTATAAGGGCTTGGAGGAAAATGCGGTTGAAAAACATGGCAAGCAGTGTTTATAGTTTTGGCCCAAAATCTCCTAGGAGTCCTATGCTCATCGAGCATCATCCTAGCCATCTCAACAAGTGCTCAAATTTTTTTGGCTCAACAATGCCATTTTGTTGAGAAAACACAAGATGAGGAGAACTGATGCACAAGACCCAAAGATGAGCAAAACTTTTCAAAGATGGAGTTTTTAAACTCAGGCCATTGTCACTACAGATTGCTCACATGGCACCCTGGGAAACTTGAAGAATCAAATCATGAGCTAGAGGAAATGCCTCATCCTTGCTCTCCATGATAAACACCCAAGAGTATTTTAAAAAGTCATCTACGATCACTAGAACGTACTACTTTCCTCCCACAGACCTCACCCGGGCAGGACCAACTATGTCCATGAGGAGGATTTCTCCGGGTTCCTTGGTCATGATATGATTCACAGGAGGGTGAAAAGCAACAAACATCTTCCCGTGGCGACAAGGGTGACAAACCAAATCCTTCTAAAATTTCAATTTGGGCAATCCTCGGATTAGGTCCAAAACTGGATAAAAAAAGATCTTTACATCTAAGACTTTCCTTAATTATCCTACGTTTCTAAAATTAAAAATCACTTAAATATTTATTTCACCTATTGCCTCCTAGAAAGTAATATATGATCCTAACCGTCTGATCTAATTAAATGAAGGGCTGATAGTTATTTGGGAGTACCTTAGCAAAACCTAAGTTGTAAACAGATATATTGTCCGGCGGTAGAGCTGAAAACAGATACGCTGTCATGGCTGTACTTGTTATAAAATTGAGCTTTGGCGTTAGTATAGTTGGAGATGGATACGGGACAAACTTTGTATTCATTTCAATTTGTCATACACAGAACAAACTCAGTACATGTTGCATATACATATATTAAACAATAATAGGATCCAACAAACCAAACAAATTGTCTCAAGGCGCTCCGGATATCGCTAGCTAATGCCGGCCACCAAGACACGGATTTGATGAGGCGTGCTTGAAAATTCAAGCTTGAGTAACAATTGGGCTGCGCGCACGGGATGCTGGGACGCCTTGCTCCGACTAGCCGATCCCCGCATCCGAGTTGCCACTGGCCACCCTACGTGAGCCACTACTCTGACTCCCTGCTCTGGTGTAGCTGGTTTCCACACGAGAGTTGCCATGGGCCACCCTGCTCAAGCCGCACAACTGCGTGTTGCCTCGCCCAAGTCGCTGCTAGGCCACCCTCCTCTGGTAGTTGGCCACCACCAACCATCCTGCTCATGTCGTGGTACGCCCTACGTCATCAGCACTTGGAAGGCGCGCACGAACCACCACTGTAGGTTTTGGTCAAGAAACAAAATGTGACGTGCCGGCAAGACGGGCACGGGTGCGGCTGTTGATCACGGACAAGGAACGTCGGGGGTCACGTGCAACCGTATCCACTGTTGCCGATTGTATAGGAGTCGCCGAGGGTCGCGTGCAGCAGATCGCAGAGAAGGAGCTGTCGAGGAGGGCAAGAAGGGCAGCACGGAGGTGCGAGGATGGAACGTGGCCGCGGGATGATGCTTCCACGCCAGGTGCGAGACTGGAATGTGCGAGGCCAATAAGCGTGTGCGATAAATTGAATATTTGAAGCACGATCAATTTGAAAAGAAATTAAAACATGCATCATTTTAGTCAGAGTTGTATAAGTGACAATTCAATAAATTGTTTGTCCTGTTGCAACGTACAAGCATTTTTGCTAGTAGTCTACTTACGGACAAAAATGTTTGCATAATTCCAAATAAATGTTAATACATGAAACAAGGGAAAGAGAAGAGCCCCTATATCCTACAATTTATATTCCGTTGCTTGCAAACTATATTACTTTGACACTGTCCTAAGACAAACTTCTCCGATTTGATAAAGTTTAAAAAAATATATATTAACATCTGCGTACGAGAATAAATACAGGCATCGTCAACATATAGTTTATACACATAGAATATATAATACAAATAACTTGGCATTACAATTGTTGGTGTCTCTTTCAATAAGCTTAATCAAGATTAAAAAATGATTTAAAGAGACACATTTCCTATGTGTCAGTCGCCAGAAGTATTCCGTTCAGGCAACATGTAATTCATTGATGTTACTTGAAGATCCGTGCACCAAGAGAGCATAGCAACGTGAAAATCGATTGCTGCTGCCTGTCGCCTGAGCAGAAGCAACATTTCAGGCGTCTGAAATTTAGCATGTCCTAGAAAGAAAATTAAAGTATACTATAATTTAGGACGGAGGAAGTACAAGGACTGGAATTGCCATTCACTAGGAAAATGGGAACACAACTTAATTGGTGGAAAATAAGTGCATCGACACTTAGGCACTTAGCTAAAACGTGGTAGATAGTTGACATAATGTTAGATATTATGGGTTTGGCCTATTTAATATTTAATAATAAACTCTACGGTCTGATTAATAAATTAATACCGTATTGGAATGTGAGGGGATGTTGCATCTCCAGCTGCAGAATATAAGGAGGCGCTTGGCTCCTGTATTCATTATCCAATAAACAATACAATTCATCACCACGTTTCAGCAACCTCTAGATCCTCTCCCGTTCCTTCTCCAGTGCGCACTCGAGAAGGAAGCGTAGGCCTCCGGAACGTCTCCACCTGTTGGGATCACCTACTCGGGTGAGGACGGCAATCACGTTTTTGGGGAGTGTCGAAGAGCGGCACGACTACTCACCGACGTCTTCATCCTCTTCACTTGCTGATCAACATGTCGATCGCTGGTGGTGCTTCCGGCTCCAACGCAGGATATGTTTTTGTTGTTAATCTTTTTGTCAAGATCATGCTCTTCCTGATTAGTGTTAACAAGTATGCTAGATATAATATTTATTTGTGACAATATGTGTCTTGCTTTGTCTGTTAGGACTAAAATCATAATTAAAATAATCTAGTTAATATTCTGCTTTGACAAGCATATTTATGAAATTATAATCCTCATGCTTGCATCAATTTTATGGATTAAATTAAACTTGAAATTGCCTAAATTTATAACATTCAAAAAACGTGAATATTCTAGGCAATTTTCATCTGTTGGCTTTGCGAGCTTGCTTAAACTAATGCCGTTTGAGGGCGCACACTACAAGAGATGGCGTTAGAAAACCATCTTGTGGTTGACTGTTATGCGGTGCTTTTATGTGGTGGGTGATGCACCTGTGGGAGTGAGAAGTGCTGATGAGCAGCGTACATTTGAGCATGATGACACCACATGCAAGGACGCTTTGTTGAGCATCATTGGAGATTCTCTTGTTGACGCATATGTGCAGCTTCCTACTGGCAAGGCCATGTGGGAGGCACTTGAGGCACAATATGGTATTTTCGAAGCCAGTTTCGAGTTGTATGTCATGGAGCAGTTCCATGACTATAAGATGGTCGAGGACTGTCTTATAGTCGAACAGGCTCACGAGATACAGGCTCTTGTGAAGGAACTGGAGCTGCATGAATGCGCTCTCCTAGACAAGTTTGTAGCTAGCTGTATGATTGCCAAGCTGCCTGAATCTTGGTCTAACTTTGCAACTAGTCTTAAACATAAGAGGCAGAAGTTCAGCACTGCTGAGCTTATTGGGACTCTAGATGTTGAAGATAAGGCTAGAGCGAAGAATGTGAAGGACAAGAAGATGGACAAGGACAAGTTGAACTGTTTCACTTATGGGAATAGAGGACACTTCTTGAGAGAATGTCCTGAGGCGCAGTGGAAGCCTTCTCCTCCAAAGAAATCAGCAAACACTGTTGAGACTGATGCATCTGGGTATGGCAATTTCTTGCCTTCAGCTTTTTCAGTTTGTCAATCACCTGAATGGTGGGTTAACACCGGTGCTAATATACATGTGTGTGCTGATATCTCCTTGTTCTCTTTTTACCAAATCGGGCGGGCCGGCTCCTTGCTGATGGGGAACGGGGGCGTGTGCGGCAGTTCGTGGTGTTGGTACGGTCGATCTGAAGCTTACTTCGAGAAAGACCGTGCAACTTAAGAACGTGCATCATGTTCCCTCGATAAGAAAGAACTTGATTAGTGGATCGATGCTATGTCGTGATGGTTTTAGATTAGTATTTGAATCCAAGAAATGTGTCGTCTCTAAGTATGGAACTTTTATTGGAAAAGACTATGAGAGCGGAGGCTTGTTTCGCTTGTCTTTGGATGATGCTTATTTAAAACTATCTAATCTTATGGTTAATAATATTGAGAATGATTTCTGGCACTCGAGATTGTGTCATGTTAATTTTGGTTGCATGTCTCGCGCAAGTTTAAATTTAATTTCTAAATTTGATGTGGTTAAAAATTCCAAATGGCATGCTTGTGTTGAGGCAAAGCAACTCCCTAAGCCTCACAAGGCTGCTGAGATGAGGGAATTGGCGCCACTTGAACTTATGTGACACGAATGGAATTTTAACCAAAGGTGGTAAGCGCTATTTATTATATTTATAGATGATTGCACTCGATTTTGCTACATGTATCTAATGAAAAATAAAGATGAGGCGTTGCATTATTTTAAGATCTATAAAGTTGAGGTAGAAAATCAACTTGAGAAAAACATTAAACGGTTGCGGTCCGATCGTGGAGGAGAGTATTTCTCTAATGAATTTTCTGAGTTTTGCGCGGTGCATGGTATAATTCATGAGATGACGCCACCATACTCACCACCAGTGGTGGACCCAGCCGCAAATACGAGCCAGGGCGGATCGTTATGTGCAGTTACAAAACTTTCACTGATATACCGATCTAACTATATATACTAGTATAACACCCGTGCTAACGCTACGGTTTAATTATGTAACAGAAACCAAACAATTCAATGTCGATTAACAGATAACCTAAAATTCATGAGATGCTTTTCGCATAGACAAACATAATTGTCACAAATATGATATACATCTCAATTGAATGTCCTCTCCGCAAAGCTCCATAATCCATACAGGATATACATATATGTCTCAAGTGAAAAAATCATTTCCAAACAAGAACCATACTGGTAAATTATGATGTGGTTATCTAAACAAACATATTGCAATCAATATAGCTTTCAGTGAACCCTGCTCTCTAAAAAGAGCATACAAGGCTCTCAATATAGCTTTCAGTCCATGCAGCAAAATATGTGGATTCTTCCAATAACAGCAAAAAAGATATATCTTCAGGAGGTGCGACTATACCCTGTACCCTTTGCTTTCCATCCAACCCGGACAAGATCCTCAATATTGTGATATTCAAAGCAACCACAAATCAGAGGTTGTTGAGCGCCTTGCTTTCTCTTTAATCTTTGGAACAGTCCAAAGCTAAGAGGTTGTTGAAATGACTCAGTCCCCTCGCTGCCCCTGAAACAATGGATGTCTTGTAACGGAGACTCGTATGTGTAAAAGTCTTAGCCTAAAGATTAAAACCGACACTTACACATAAATATGGTGACAAAATTGATTCGTAAGTTCCAACATAATCTAAAAAAGATTTGAATAATCTAAAATCTAAATGAGCTTGGCTGCATCATTCCAAGCAAATCACAAGATATAAGCAACCATAAGTCAATGCTTTTTTTACCACTGCAATAGGGTAAAAAACGAATTGATGATGTTGGTGAGATTCGCCTAGGTTAACGATGTCCATCACATTGTCATCATATAGTCCAGACTTCCGTGTGACAACCACGACAAAATGGCGCCTATACCTTCTGATTGAGCAGGAGCTGACAAGAACACCTGGGAATTGGCTGGATCGCCTAACAACGAGGTACAACCCCAGCTGTGGACGATAGTCTTAGCTATAGAACTGAAGAATAGTAGTATTAACACGATGGCCCAGAGGCACCAGAACAATGTACCTAATTGCAAAATCAGACAAATGACCTGAATAGTATTGCAAATTTCCTGCAACAAAAGCCTTACTTTACACCTTAGCAGCTAAATATTCCAAAGTTTATGGAGTTCAAAACCAGGATAATATTTTTTCAGATTCGGTTTCCTGAAAGGCTCGTTCAACAAAACAGCAATACATGTCTAAAAATCTCAAGCATACCTAAACCAATCAAACAGTTAATAAGTAGATAAACATACCTGTGCACTACCATGGTTGTCATAGACAACAAAGAAATTAATAAGTAGGTAAGCGGAATGTCATGGATCGGGCCCATCGACCACATCATTGCCGGTGATCATCCAGAGGGATATGTAAAAAACCGAGGCACTGTGGCAACATCATCGTCCATCTCCGGCTAGCGTCCACATATCAGGATTAATTCCATGCTGGGCATCAAACATGCTGTAAGTCCAAGGCTAGTTGACTATACTGAAAATCTTACAAAGGCATGTAACCAACAAATTAATCAATAATAATACAAAGCTGCAGATCTTTTTTTTCACTTATATCACTAAAATTCTCATCATCATCAAAAGCTAATAAAGCGCTCACGCATCTATGGAAGGGGGTAACAAAGTAAACAACAAATATATCTACCATAGAAAAACCATTTGTTACTGTTCAGGCTGATAGGTAATCTCGTGCTCATAAATTTCATAAGATAAAACCTACAATTTTTTTTGAAAAAAATCATGATGTTCATCAAGTGAAATTTAACAGGTTGGTTAAAAGTTCCATATAAACCAAAGAAATTACCAGAAGCCTGGTTGATTAAAAGTTCCATATAAATTAAAGAAATTATATGAAGCCTAGAAAATAATCAACTATTTTCTCACGCAACTCAACTATGGTCTTAACAAGAAATTATTTGTCACGTTTGTTGGAACAATCACTGTAGCAAAGAATAAATTCCATGCATACCTTTCTTCAAGCTCCTTTTTCTTTTTCCAGGTGGCTCCCCGTCAGATCACGAGATAATTTTTAATTTATGTAAACAATTAACATGTCTGACTGGCTGAAGCTTGAGAAGAGAGTGATTGCAGAACATAAACAGACGACCAACATTGATAAAGGTTACTTTGCCATTTGATGACAGTTCCTTTTTCTTCATTCAGGTGGCTCCTACAATCTGCTTCTCAATACCTTTTGCAACTGCGCAGGACCTGGTGGAAATAGAAGTAGAATAGGTTATAACTTCATCTGGCATTAGAAACATCTCCACGTACTGATGATCAAAACTTAACTGTGTCACTCTATTTTATAGATTGACAAACATTTTGAAGCAGTAGGAATACAAAGCATAGCTAGCATGGGCACACTGCAACTGGCAGTAAATAACATGCTGGATATTGTTCAAGGTTTTTTTCTACCTTATTGTAAAAAAAAGGTTTTTTTCTACCTTGACCAAGCATATTTTCTTCAGATAAGTTATTTGTTGCAGTACGTGACCTGTGCAAAAAAATACGAATAATTTTGTTAACATATTTTTGAACCAAAAGCAAAGACGATAAATGAGCAATGCTCAAAATATATCAACCATTCATGCTATACCATTCGACAAATTCATTTTATTTTTGAAAAGGCATCATACAAACGTATTCATGTAATGTTCAAACTCCTATGAAAACTTCTCAGCTTCAGAAAATCCAAGCCATTTCATAGACTAAAAGAATAATTATTCATAAAGTGTTTGATGGAAAATCACATTACAAATTACAGAAAAATAAAAGAGAAATTTCTAGAGCATGCTTTCTTACTCAATCGGGGTTGTTCTGCACTTCAATATGCTGAAATTGTCAGATGCATAGATTAAAACAATACCAAGGGAATCATATGTATCGAAGTCCTCTTCTCCTATAAGTACAGATCGAATTAAGGGATCGATCGTACGTGTAGGCACGGACACGAGCGACGACGACGCACATTAATTAAGATCAAAAGATGATTAGAGAGACTGGAGGGTGGATGGATGCACGTACCAGCTCAGGTAGGAGGCCGCGGATGCCACACATGAAGCAGACAGCGCAGCTTGGTGGCGACCTGCTCCCTCTGGCAGCTGATGGCAGCTCACAAGGACGACGCCTTGTCGCTCCCCATGGAAGCAACGCAGCTTGGCGGCGACCCGCTCCCTCCGGCAGCCGGCGGCACCTCACGGGACGACACCTTGTTGTTCCCCATGAAAGCAATGGGATCTAAGGAGACAGATACATGGGGCATCCGTAGGTGCCGCATCCGAGGGCCGACACGCAGGGCGGAGGTGGCGAAATAGCGCACGGGCCTGGCCTCTCGCCTATCCAATCTGGATCTGCTCCTCGTCGCCTTCCTCCTCCTCGTGGTCGTCGTTATCGACACCCACACGCCGGCACTGCACTTCACCAGTGAGGCAGTGACTCCGCAGCGTCCCACGATCGGGATCGACGGCCCCATGTTGTGGCGGCCAAGGCTTCAGGATGGAGAGGCCGGGCATGATGGACGGGACGCTATTGGAAATTAGATCGTGTGTTTCCCTATTTTTTTGTTGTTTTATTTTTCGGCCGGCGCACCGCGGAGGCCCATTGGGCCCATCTTTGGCCTGGTGGCCCATGCCGACAGCCCAATCACAATGGCGGTGCATTTTTTCTCATTCAATGTACCTAGACACTAGAGAAGGTCGGTTTTGGGCATTAAGGAGGGGAATATTCCAAGGGAGATGCTCTCTCCCCCTCTCATTCCATCAACACACAAAATGGAGAAAGAGCACCACTACCACTAGAGCTCCACTCTAAAGGGGCCTAGGCCTAAGGCCTAGGCCCCAGCTAGCTATAGAGTTAGAGAGGAGATGTGAGTGCGGGAGCGGGGAGTGCCAGACTTGTCGGTGTCTCCCCCAACTTGTACCTCTACGGATGTTCTACTTGGCTCCTTAACGGGATCTTGGCTAAGTGAGTATTCATGTTTCTTATAGTTTGATAAAGGTCTTTTGTTTAGTTGAGTTTGACTTTCTCTTGTTTGCGGGTTCGTCGTCCGTCCTTATGGCGGATGCTCTAGTAGAAGGGCCCCAGGGACGGGTAAGCCTTGAATTCACGCTAGAGTAGTAGTCATAGCGTAGACATGGTGTCTAGGCTAGAGGGTACCTTCGTTTGCACCTTTCTCGTATGGTTGAGGTGGTAGGCGGTAGGGAGTGACCTTGTCCTGTCCGTCCTTTGTAATCCCCCACG
>DXKC01004844.1:0-14741 GCA_031170775.1 Cymbopogon citratus
GCGGCGGCGTCTAGTATTCCAGATGAGACTGAGAGGAAGCGAAGGAGCCGAGCTACGTGCCGATTTGGAGCCGAGCCGTTTGCCGGTTGGAGCCATCCGAGCAGACTCTAAGTCTAAGGTTCGTGCCGTCAGATGGAAGCGAGTGCCACGCGGCGAACATCAGCGAAGGGAGCGCACACCAGCCACAATACGCCCGTCGCTCATCTAATTTTTTTCCTCATTTTGAGTCGTTTTCTAGTCACGCCAAGATGGCTTCAAGGAAACTGTCCAGGCTGCTTGAGTGCTTGGCAATCTGTTGAGCACAGAAGTTGTGTCCGGGTAACGCCGCGTCGCCTCTTCGCCTCGCTTTCCCCTCGCTACAGTAGTCACAGGGCGATTTCGAGGGCGATCCCCTTTTCCCTCCGTCGTTCCGCCGGCCCCCTCTCCTCCGTCGTCCTCGTCGGCGGCAGGGATGAGAGGGGTGCCCGGCTCCTTGGCGGGTGGGCATGTTGTGCTCTAGATCTTAGGTCTAGGAGCTATTTTGCCCCGGCGGTGGCTTCCACATCGCTGGTTAGGGTTAGGGTTTGCCGGGGGGAGGTGTTTCCCCTGCGGCCATGTCTTCTGGGCGTCGCCGGCGAGGAGGAGGCTACGGCGGCGTCGCTGAATAACTTCTCCCGACTTTCTTCTCCCATCGGTGGCACTTCTCTCCGGCGCCATCGCTGTGGTCGGCGAGATTTGGTCAGGAGTCGGCGCGCCCGCTTGGTGGTAGTGCGGGCGTGCTTCGTCAAGGTCAAGAATGCGTAGATGGCTGATGGTGTAGCGGACGGCGGCAGGATGGATCGAGCTCGACTTGCCTTCGACGCCAGTCGATGGTGGGCTCTGGTCCATGATCTGGGGTGCTTGGGGCGCGTCCCCGGCCGACGCTTCTTCAACGACGAAATCGTCCCGGCCTCGGCGTCGGGCGACTACTGCGGCTCCTCAACGCCTTCGTGCTATGGAGCTCATCCAGGTCCGGGCGGCGGCAGGTTCTGTTGCCGGAGATGGATGGGGAAAGGGTCCAGGGACCTAGCTGTAATTTTGTTTTGTTTTGAGGCCCTTTCTGCTAGTTTGTGTAGGACAGCTGTCTGTAGTATCCTTTCAGGGCGTATTTGTACGAGTATGTATTGGCTTCCTTAACTTTAATGCAGATACATTCCATCAAAAAAAAAAATCTGTTGAGCACAGTTCATATTGTAACTTGGAGAGCTATCTACTTCAGACATTCTCTAATTGTGGTTTTTGAGATCCATTTTACAAAATTTCTTGTAGATGCTCCGGATCTAAATTGTTGTTTTTGAGGTCAATTTTACAAAAATTTCTTGGGGATCTCTTAATCCATACAAGATATTCCCCTTAAAGTTGAGAACATTATAGCACCAATTCCACCTTTTTTATGGAACTAAGAGAGAAAAATGTCAAAAACAGTTAAGAGGAATGCAAAAAAATCTTGCTCGCAACAACAAATTGGCATGTTGGTGTACTCACAGCTTTAGCAACTCCTTTATCAAGGTTTAGGCGACTCCTTTGTAGGAGAGTTTTTTTTTTTTTTTACATACACTCTTACCAGCAGGATATGAATTTCAGGCGCAAACAGTTCGAGCATCATAACTTAACGGTAGCTAGTCACACTTCAAGTAGCAGTACATATCCAACTTCAGATTACACAATACACTGTCACAATAATTTAACGGTAGTCAAGCTTCACATGCAAGTGAGCGACATAGATAATTCAGACAAGTTGATAGAGGATTATTGGGCTGCACCATGCTGACAGCTACTTGTACACCCTGAAACAGCCCCTAACTGCACGGTAATTGGCTGGTAGGGTGTACACCGCCCCGCACACTGAAGCAACAAGAAGCATTACAGCCATAGGGTGAGGATCCACAGGTTCCTTCTTTGGCTTTGGCTCCGGCTTCGGCTCCACATGCAGGGACCTCTTGCTGCAAAGCCTGCATGGTTACGGAAGTAGGGGGGACATTAGAACACTCAATTTTTTGAATAAGCAGCAGTATATATCATGACAGAACCCTGTGATTGCACTTACTGTTCCATCCTCTCAGGCGCCTTGACATTCACACCTTCAGAAATCATAGGGTTACGCCACTGGCCCTGCCAACATGATCAAATGAGTATACATAAGCATTATTTTGTAGTGTGGCAGTTCACTGATTATTTCAGTGATAATAAGGGTGAGCCATCCTAATTCCAAACGTATCCAATTCTCCAGAGTATAAACATATTACAATCCATTTATCAGTAAAACATTGCCCCAGCTTACACATGTGCAATCACCAGATTGGAATGGCAAGCTTTAAAACCATTGTGGCTAAGGGCATGAGTACTGCCTCCAGTGTGCATGGGCCCGCCAATCAATTGTTCACAGGGCAATGTCTGACATCTACGATTGCAGTTCATAGCTGAGATTAAATCATCATCTATTTGACCCGCTAGCCAAATAGGTTCGAATTTTGCAGTAACAGAGTGACCGAAAAATGACACAAATGTTCACCTAATGTGTGCCCTTTTTTTCATCCGAAGAACGCTAAACTGGGTACTACCGTAACAGCACCAGATGAAAACCTAACCGCACCGATCGTATCCGAACCGCGGCAATTTGTTGCGACGGAACCCTAGCCATACAACTCATAGATCTAGATGGAGCTCGCCCTTACCTTGTGCGCCGTAGAAAGCAGCCGGGACGAAAAGCCGGAACGACCACCGCGAAGCACCTTCGCAGCCGCCGCCGCTGCCGCTGCCGCCGCCATCGACCTTCTCTTCGCGACTTCCTTGCCCTTACGGTCTCTCCGGCTCTCCCTGATTTTCGGTGGCTCTCTCTCTCTCTCTCTCTCTCTTACTTTCCTCTCTCTCGACCGCCCCAATCTTATCTTATATATATTATATATCCTGGAGAAAGCCAGAAAGGTGCCGACTCCGATCGCCTCCACGCAAAGGTAGGCAGGCCGTTTCCGTCTCTGCCTCTACTGGGCCAGCCTTCTTAAGCCCAAGATGTGCAATGGACTTGTTTTGAGTAAACTTATATTTTTCTAAAAAACAAAGAGAGTACAATTATGTATTCCCCTCAAGAAAAGAGTTATATATTTTTTTTTCAAACTAAAGAAGTCGTAGATTTTTTTAACACACCGCTTTGCTACGGGCAAAAAAAAAAAGATTTGATTGTTTTTCACCGTGATATATAAACTTTATATAAGCAACCTATAAATCGGTGAAATTTTTAGGTGTGACGAAGCGTGACACGTTATGGCTTTAAACACAGTAGTAGAAAATACGTATTACACTGTATAACGATGATGTATGTCAATTCAAATGCAGTCAAAATAGTATAAGCCGGCTTGAAAATTATTGCCATGTCCAGAATGAAAGATAAGCATTCTCATCAAGTTCATACAATTCAGTCTACCACACATGGTGCAGGATACAAGATATTCCCTCTATGAATTAATAGCAGCATTTTCAAATATTTTCAGTTAGTGATATTGAATTCCAAATAGAGAACAAAGCTATTTTATTCAAGATATTCCCTCTATGAATTAATAGCAGCATTTTCAAATATTCCAGCTCCTTCTTTTGCTACCCCTGGTTTCCTTCTTGCCCATTCATTTTCAGTACTCTTAGAAGTAATAATTTGTGAGTTTCCAGTTAGTGAACCATGTATTAAAAACAATCATGAAAGTACCAGCTATGCAACATGTCGTGAGTTCTCAGTAGCAACAGTTCAGTAGCAAAAATCCAAGGCCATTGTCACAAGCTCAAGGAACTCCCCTTCAGAATTGCATTGAAACACTTGCTCAGTGCAGAGGCCATCGAGGGCTCCTGGAAGTTCCCAGAACCATGCCTGTCCAAAGTGCACAGAAGTTTCAGTCCTATCAACCATGCCTGTCCAATTTAAATGCCGAATGTAAACATAGATATGGTTGTTTCAAGCTGACACATGTCCTACCTTAATCAGGCTGGCCAAGCAGTGAACACCAATGTCCTTAGGTACAACTCCTTTGTTCAGCTGGCCCCTCGCTTGTTCCTCTTGGTCATTCTACTAGTGCAAGGCACGCGCCATCACGGGCGTCGGCAAATTATGACCGAATTGTAAATGTACAGAAGTGCAGTACAGGCATGAAACTATTCCTTTCATATCAAGAGTAGAAGACTTAGAAAAAAGTATTGCAACCTTTATTGATACATGCATATGCTTATATAGTCACAACAAAATACTTCAATGAAGAAAAGTGAATTGATTTACAAAGAAGATCCTCCAGAATGTTAAACAAATTCTCATTCATACACAAGGGCCTCACAATATGTTCAGTTAGCGACACATGCATATCATCCGCATTCATGGTCATGGAGATCATGGCAGCCGCCTCTTCTGCAGCAACTCCTTTTGAGAACAGTTCATGCTAACCTTCCTGAGGAATGTCATGGATAAGTGGACAAAAAAGGGTAGAAGAAGCTTATGAGGGAAATTGTGCACATGTAAATTTAAGTGGAAGCCAGCAGATGGCGATCAATGTCAGACCCACTACAATATTATGGCAAGTGTTCAAGCTACCATAAAGTAATGATGGTTAACATTAATTTGCGGTGCCCTGACTCCTACAATACAAACCAAAATCTGTAAGTTGTCAATACTCTAGTGCATTTAGCTTGCCAAGGTCAGTGGAATCCTTATAGTAGGATGCCACCTTGTACTGAAAAACACTATATTGTTTTGTCACCATCGACTTCATGTCTTCATATGAACAGAAGCATGACCAACTTGGTTAGTGCCTAGCAGCATACTGCATCGGGGAAATTGTGTTTGGCTAAAACATGACTGGAACCTTGCAGGAAGACCAAAAAAAATGCTGCATCCCTGATTTCACACTAATGCATACCTTCATCAATTAATATTATGTTTTCGGTAAGTTCTATATTTGTTCTCCAGAATAATAAAAAAGATGTAGCCACACATTTGTTGCAGTTCCTAAAATAACTGGGGAAGGGAATAGCAACTAAATCTATATGCTTTCTTCGGACCATCATTCACTCCATCAGCAGTTATTCCAGTAATGTGTTTTTGTGCATGCAGACACAGTTGGTTAACTTCAACACTGTGTTTGATGGAGCTGCCACCTCTGCCCCAACACACTAAGGCGTGAATCACCATTTCTAGTTTCTAGCCAGCACTGGACCCGGGGGGGGGGGCATGAAGTAAATTTGACATTTTATATTCCAATGTTAAATGAATAAAGTATTCTAATGAACAATCTGGGACATGCAGATGCAATCCTATGAGAGTAAGTAGGTGAAATTATCTGTATTGACCTGATATAAAACAACAGAGATATAATAACAGGTCACCATTGTTTGGTTGGCGACAAGCAGTCAAGATGGGATATTTTGCCTAATCCGTTGTTTAACGTTTGGAAACGACACTATGAGGTGAGAAACAACCTGAGCAGCTGCAAGAAGAAGTGCTGAGCGGTGACCATGCTGTCGTTTGATCTCTGATTCAGAACCATTCCATGCCCCTGGAAAGATCGATGACAGTTAAAATCTCTAAAAAAAGTCATATAGTGCTATAGCCAAGATCTTCAACTGTACATCAGATTCTAACACGCATAGGGTACGCAAGAAAAATTTTACAGACAACATGAAGAAGTTGGCAGCATATTTGAGCTATATAGCTAATACCTAACATCCTGTGTAGGTTGATGTGACAACCAAACCAAGAACGCAAATATGCAAATTGGATTAAAAGTTCAGTTATGGAACAGGACAATGGGGGGCAGCCCGGTGCACGTAACTCCCGCTTGCACAGGGTCCGGGGAAGGGTCCGAAGAAC
The DNA here is from genome assembly GCA_031170775.1 of Cymbopogon citratus. NCBI lineage: Eukaryota > Viridiplantae > Streptophyta > Magnoliopsida > Poales > Poaceae > Cymbopogon > Cymbopogon citratus. The sequence goes on from DXKC01004844.1 coordinate 5,861, forward strand.
AAGAAAAGGGCTGACCAGGCAGTAACCAATAAGAAACGCATGATTATTGGTGCTATAGTAAATAGTACCTCAATGTCAATGACATCAACTGTCGTTGCCGAAGATGAGATTATTTTAGCTGCCAATAAGCATGGCCAAAGATTGCATAAATTAGACTGAGAACCAACATATATGCAAAGACTATAGTAACAATGGAACATTATATCAATATTCATTAAACCCACAAACTGTTAGTGCTCAATTACTGCATCATGCATTTTCTCAAAATCATATATCCTGTGGACGTGAATCAGATATTTTGGGCTATAAAAAACAGTGAATATCCATAAACTGGACCTGAAGAACACAACAAGCGTCAATTGATAGAATGCTGATGCAGCTTTTTATTCATGGAACATCATCCATTGCACAAAGTCAGTAAATCTGAGGGAAACAAATTATAAGAACCCAAAAGCATAATAGGAAATATGGTGGACACTGGTATTATTTTGCTATGCTCTTTTTTTTCTTCATAGGCAAGAGTATTGAGTAGGCAATTTTGGAGTGTACGTATTTTGTACTTGGAAGCAACCAACACGAGCTGACTACTCCAATTGAATTGCTTATGCCATCCTCTGAATTGTTCAAATGTAAGCATTTCTGCTGCACAAGGAAGGTCATGTTTAAGTGAACTGGAGTTCACAACACACCAAACCAAGGTCTGCAGTGAACAAATGAAGACATCTCAACAAAAAAACAAAAAAAAAAGAAAGAAATATCGTAACTCGGAAACTTCTGGCATCTCAGCTAGCATATCGTAAAGCCCTCTGAAGAAGTATATCAGTGAAAAAACCGTGCATCAAAATGGATGAGTGGAGCCTGAAGATAGAAATAAAAGTAACATATATTAAGTGCAATACATCAATTTCATGAAAATCAGTCCTATGGTGTGGCACCAATTTCCCTTGATGATTGACTTTAGCTGTTTCAGTTGACTGATTGCTCTCTTCCATGTTGTATGCTGATTTTAGCAGGCAATCCTCAATAACAGATATCCCTTCCTACAAGAAAATACGCCGCTGAGTGTCATCATCTTAAGTGAATCAGAAAAAATCTCTACTATAAGGTCCTCAGGCTGGTCCTAACCAGGTGAGTTCCTACTTGGTATAACTTTCGAATCACATTAAAGTGGTACAATACCAACTGACCAATAACATGTTCAAGAAGGGATCCCATCTTAACTGTCAGTACTACATAAAACAGCCGTTATAAATGTTGCTACATGTACTGAAGTTAAAAAAAGCTCAAGTCAGTATCTTATAAATGTTGCTACGGCCATTATAAATGGATGCACCCAAAAATTTGATCTGCAGAAGACTCTGTAACCTTATATTTAGTTAACAAATAAAAGTATTGTTTGGCCGAAGCCATATGCAATCTGGAAATAATTGGTAGAGAAATGTCCTGAAGTAGTTGGGGGCGGACGTGGCAGCCTGCGTCGGGGAAGGATCCCATGCACGAGGTGATACCGGCGGGATCAACGGAGGCGGCCCGGCGTTTCTTTTTTTCGCAGAAGAGAAGAAAATGTGCGCATAGGATGGGAATCGAACCCTCACCGCCCAAAGGCCATGCTGTGCAGAGAATTCACATATATGGCTTCCTTATCACAAAGAGAAAACAAGCAACAAGGACGTACAAGTACTTATTAAGTAAAAAATGTGAAGAATTTTTAATGAAATGATGGATCTCTCATGAAGCGCACGCAATGATTCAACAAAGGCATGATGCAACAGTCATGAATTTCCATCCTTAGCCACTTCACCAAACTAATAATTCATTCAATTGCTGACCAGAAGAGGCCTAGCCTAACGATTACTCTCACTGACCCTATTGCCATTAACTTCGAAAGCAGTAAGCATCATCAGGAAACAAGATGGTAATGGAACTATTGCACAATAAGGATGACCGAAGAGCACAGACCTGCTTAAGCGAGATGGGGACCATGAGCTTCCCTGACACCTGTAGGCGCATGGCCTCCTTCATGATGCCTCTGCAGGTCTGGCAGACGCCAGCAAATGGCACCACATCCTTGCAGGCTGGCCACCTGCTCTCCAATGCCTCAATCCTCACCAGCAGCACTGATCCATCGTCTCCAATCAGCGAGACCTGGACTAGCTGTGCTGCGAAATGCTCCCGAACTCGTCCCTCATGGCCTCTTGTCCTGAATCAGGCTCCTGAAAGACATCTTTCTTCTGCACCGTGTAAGAACAAAGCCTTCTAAAAAATGTCAAGTCAAGTATCAATCACTAACGTGGCTAAGCAATGCAATGGAACAGGTAGCATTTCAGTGCCGTATAACAGGACCAATCCAAAATTCTCGGCAACGTTCTTCTACAGGTCTACTTAGTATATATATATTGAGGGCACTGGAAGATTACATGGACGGCAAAAATCATGTTTGCCAAAAATTGATGCAGGCTATAGTATAGCTGAGCTCCAAATTAAAGCTACATTAAGAATTGTCATGCCTATAGTTAGCAACGGCGTTTCCAATTTTATTCTTCAGAACCAGAGGTAATATTTTTTTTTTTAACGAAGCATGTGCTCGATCACTCACTATTGTGCAATATTCATAGCAAATACCAACAAAGATGACTTTGGGCAATTGCCAATTGACTACTAAGTCTACTATTGTGCGTCCTGTTAAGAGGCTACACCGATCCTACATATATGCATGCCTAGTTTTGTGTCACAACCTTACATCTTCACCGATCCCGACTCTACGTCAGTACAATCGCACTGAACCAGAAAGTTCTTCTCTACGAAAGAGGAAATTGGGAAAAGAAACTAAAAGGAAATTCAATGACTTTTCACCAACCAAATCTTACCTAAGACACATTTCCCACCTCAGAAACGAACAAAAACGAATCGAAGAAGAGCAGGACTCATAGAACGGGGTCGGAGATTCGGAAGGGGCCTGCACCTGCTCTGTCCCCTCCGCCGCGTCCCCAGGCTCGTGTGCAGATCCAGGCGAACGGCCGCCACATTCCGTCGCGCCTGCTCCATTCCCATCGGCTCCCGCGCCCAGGCCCTGGCCGGTTGCATCTCCATGTCTACGTCCTCGCCATCGATAGGATCCCCAGTGCTCCTCGTCCTCCATGGCCACGCCGCCGTCGCGAGCGCCTCCAGCGTGAGGTCGCGCAGAGCAGCAAAGGCAGCGTCTTCCCTCACGGGCGGAGATGCAGTCGATGGGGCCGGCCGAAGGGCGCACGGCTATGGCCGCGGCGGCAGGGCGGACGTGGCAGTCCGTGCGCGCCCACGGCGACGGACGGCGAGGTTGCGAGTGCCGGCGGCGGTGGCACGCGGCGAGGGCCGTTGCGGCGGGCAGATGCGTCAGCCTGCAGCGGTCCAGGCTGGGCGTTCGGGTTACCCGATTTTTTCGGGTCGTAATTTGGGTAATTAAAAGTTCGGGTAATTGAAAGTTGAAACTGCTATCCAATTTTAACTTAAAAAATATACTACCTACAAATTTGCGGATTCAGGTTCTTTTATTACCCGATATACCGAATTTGATGAAAATAGGAAACAATGTACATAATTTCAGTAACAATTTGTGTAGAATTTGAACAATAATTTATATAGACTAATATATTAGAGTCACTTGTTCAAATAGAGAGAATTATTATTATAATAAAATGATAAGTTGAAGTGTTCAACTAATAACACATGATAAATATAAAGACAAAAATAATTTTTTGGTAATTCGGGTAGTTCGGGTACCGGGGAATGTTACCCGAATTACCAAACTAATTTCGGGTAATCAAAACTGCTATCCGAATTTTAGATCGGGTACCTTGGGTTCGGATAATTTGGGTCCGGATTTGGATAATTCGGATATGGGTATCGGATATCGGGTATTATGCCCAGCCTTAAAAGAGCCCACGCGCAAGTTGGAGCCGGAGCCTTCATCGACGAAGGCAGCCAATATTTCATTTTTTTCGGAAGAGGAGAAAATGGGTCACGCGGGATCTCATTGCGATCATGGGAGTCGAACCCTGGCCGCGGAGCGTGGTCAGGACATCTGGATCCTAGGATTGAGCATTGTTATCATTTTTTAACTATGAATTCTGCTAACAGTTTTTTTACAATAAATCTACAACTATTATAAAAATAAACTCCGCTTTTGAATTCTCTAACCTCTTGTTGAGCCACGTCAGCAGGAGCTTCAGTTAGCTCTGCGTTGCCCACCGAGTCCGCGCGCGTCGCATGCTTTGTTCAGATCCCCACGCAACAACCCCCTGCGTAACCCATAAGTGCAGTCTTTAACGATCCAGACGGCCCTGCAACTTCACCAGCCACCATCGTACGTGTGCAGATAACCGAATATCTCAAGAGGCCGATTGCAATTATTCTCCGCTCTTATGTACTTAGGCCATGTTTAGATACACTTAAAGTTCCAAATTTTTACAAGATTATCTGTTACATTGAATGTTTGAACCATGGAAAAAAATAGCTCGCTATATTTACCGCTATAGCCCGAAATAGCTTCTTGTGGCAGAGTGCCGCTATTTGCGTTCATGCACAATTTTGCCGCTATAGTTTGATATAGCTCCGCTAATCACGGTTGATAAAACGCTAAACACTATTCCCTTAGCTCGCTATTTAAATCCATGGTTTGAACGCATGCATGAAGTAGTAAATATAGATAAAAATAATAACTAATTACACAGTTCGATTGTAAATCACGAGACGAACCTTTTAAGCCTGGTTACTCCATAATTGGACAATAATTGTCAAATACAAACGAAAATGCTACAGTAGCAAAATTCAAAAAAATTTTGCATCTAAACAAGGCCTTAGCTAGCGTGTATATATATGTACCCACTCCGACGATCGATTTCCGAGCAATCAAAGTCAGCAGATTAGCATCGACGATCCATCTAGATTGAGTCTAGAGGAGTTCCGGCATCCACGGCGAGGGCGATGCATGAAGCGTCGGATCAGGAAGCGTAGCGCCTCGGCGGTGTCCGGCAGCAGCGCCTCCTCGACGGTCCAGTCCTCCCGGCTCCCATGCGGCCATCGCCTGCATCTCCAGTCTCCACGGACATGGCCGCGACGCCAGTGGTCATGATTCTGCCCATAGCGTCACTGGCCTCGGATGCGGCCATCCGGTACGCAACGAAGCCGCCATAGCTCATCCCGGTGACGTCGTAGCAGGGCATGCCATGCTGAGGAGGCGCATGGCCTCGGCGGCGCAGTGGGCCTAGAACGCCACGGAGCAGAGCGGCGACGCGGTCAGGGACTGCGCGTTGAAGAAGATAAGGCCAAAATTTCTACAAACTTTCATTGTTGAATTACATGATATAATTTGTGAATTTAAGTTACTATACGAATCATCTGATGTTGAGATACATGATATGATTTGCAAATTTAAGTTATTTTAGTGTATTGAATATGATCTTCTTATTGAAGTGGATTAGGTTTACAGCCTTAGAATTTTCTTAGAAAATTTGCACTTCCTATTTGCGTGGTTATTTCAATTGTTGTCCCGTAGCAACGCGCGGGTATTCACCTAGTTCTGCTAACAGTTGAACTGTGGTCTGTTCCGTGAGTCCGTGAGAACTGAGAAGTGACAAGTCACTAGCATGAATCAGATGAAGAATCTTAAAATCAGGCAAGTTTTGAAACCAGGACACTACTTTACTTCCCATAGTCAAGTAGTATGTCAGTTGCATATGGCTTCGGCCAAACAAATCTGCAGTGTCTCTCTAAGTAAACCTTGATGGTACACTTGATGGTACAATAAGTCTTTGAATGTGGTCACACTACTACCGTACAAGTGTACATTTGTAACTCGATCTGTTACCTTCTAGCATTAGTATTTGAACTACGCTTTACAAATTTTTCATTAGTATAGGCCATGTTGTGCATGTTCTCTATGCTCCTTTACAGTTTCTTATCAATGAGATGAAACACATATCCCCTTATAATTCACCCATCAATCTTGATGGCCTTTTTTCAGGTTTGGCGACACGGCGTAATTGTATATTTCCGCGGCTTTCATTCAGAAGATGATCAAGGCCGAGTGCGTCCACATGCTAAATTCAGTGATTTTTGTCATTTTATATGATTTTTGTATAAAACAAGAATGAATTCTTGTAGACTAGAGATAAAAATGTGCTGGTAATATTCTAGTATACTAGGAAAAAAAATTTCATGGAATACAAATGTGCTGGTAATATTCAAGTAGACTAGGAAGTGGGAACTATAAAAGAACAGTGATTCATCTAAGCTAATGGCATGGCGGATTTTGTGCCTGTGAAAGTGCAGACGTTGTGATATGATCCTTGAATTGCATAAGCCACCATTTAAGTTGTCTATTGACTATTGATGCTCTGAAGGAACCGAAAAGGGTGATGACGGTATTTGAAGCATTGTTGGTGGGAAATTAAACAAGATGATGTCATGTCATAACTCATATATACATGATGGCAGAACTCTGTGTTTAAGTTTTCTTTAGAGGATAATTTTAGTAAAATATGGCATGTAAAATAAGCCACCTGAGTTTTTGCACTTGAGTGGGAAAAACAGTTAGAACCAAATAATTACTTGTATCATAGCATGGATAAAATAAAAAAAAATAACGAAGGGATACCATAACTATGGAAATTTATTGATGCAGGCATCTTGCCGGAAAAACTTCATTTTGGAAGTACTGGAGGCTCTTTTTTTTTTTGAACCTGCGTGATAAAGAGGTTCTTTTTTTTTCTTATTTTAAAACTTTTGGATTTGGATATGTTTTTGAAATAGTTTTTTATTATCTGTGTTGTCTTGTCAACTATTCATCTCAAGTAATAGATTGATTTAGATTTATCATTTTTTTAAAACTCATAAGATAGGTTGTTTGCCAAGTTTGATGCGTGACTATTTGATGTGTATTACCCTAGATGCCTGTCGGTGCTTCGAACCACGGGGGTATCTGACACCGGCTAGTGAATTTATATCGCTGCGTGCCCCTGTCCCAGATGGTGATGCAAGATGGACACAAGATTTATACTGGTTAGGGCAAGAGAAAGCCCTACGTCCAGTGGGGGCAGGAGAGACTGTCATCTTGCACCGAAGTGCTTGTAGTAGGGGTTACAAGCGTGGAGAGAGGGGTGAAGCCCCAAAGTGTCAGAGATGAGTTTTGGACTTGTTGGGATTGTGGGGTTGTGGAACCGCCGAACCGTCCCCCCTAAAACTATCCCAGGCGTCTCCTTTTATAGTCCAAGGAGAGGCCATGGGTGTACAGAAATGTTCTAGGTGTAATAGAGTTGATGACGCTGTAGTACGTGGGTGGCGTGCACCCGGCATGGCCCTGGTCTTGTCGAGATGTGCCACAGTGACAGCCGTAATTGTCGTCGAGAGGTCTTGAGCTTGAGGTAGGCGTCGTGTCCCGGCTGCTGCGGCGGGAGTGAGTGTACCTGCGTTGACTTCCGAGCCTCCCTGGGTTAATTCAAGGGTCCTGGTGCGTCTCCATCGTGGGGTAGGTAGATCCGATCTCAGAAATCCCGAGGTACGGCTGCACCGTGACTTGTTTCGAGGGTGGCCGTAGGTGTGGTATGCAGGCAATGTGGTAAAACAATGCCTCCCACGTCGTTACAGTGACGTTCGTGTCACTTCACGACCGAGCATGGGCGGCAAAAAGGGGTGATTCGACCGTGTACTTCTGCGACCGAGCATGGGCGGCAAAAGGGGTTATTCGACCGTGTACTTCTGCTACTGTGGGAGCTGTTGTAGCCACGGGGTTAGGCAGGAGTAGGTGAGGGCATTAAATGTGCATGCGTTCCGCCCATGTGGTACTGTGTCGAGGGTTGCAGTCTTGAGCAGGGCGGGATTCGTCGAGGGGTGCGACCCTCGAACGAATCGGAACATGTTGAGGGAGGCAACCCTCAAGCGAGGTGGGCGAAGCACCGCGTCGAGGGGTCGAGCCTCGAACAAGGCGGAGAGCTCTCTCGGCGGGAAGCCTCAAGTACTGCGGGTGAGCATCGAGGGGTTTAGCCCTCGTACGAGGCAGAGTCCTTTCGAGGGACCTGACCCTCGTGCGAGGCGGACGCCTATCGAGGGACTCGATCCTCGAACGAATTGTGTCTTAAGAGGTAGGGCCCTCATTTGATTTTTATGGGATGGAGGCTTTTTAGTAGGAGGTTTTGTTCCTTGATCACCGGTTTAGGGTACCCCTTGTTTGGGTACCCGACAGTAGCCCCCGAGGCTCTGTATGAACGGAATCGTTCTTACAGAGTCTCATGAACTGGAGTCATAGCCATCAGGCAATTTTTTGGTGGGTGTGCGCGAGCGCACCCGCCGGCTGTAGCCCCCGAGCCCTTGGAGGATTCGCAAGAAACCTTCGAGGGCTTTGCGTATTCTTCCAAGATGTGTGCCCAAAGGTCCGAGCCCTGGGTCGATTCGGTTGCTGTCCCACGAGGCTAGAGCCGGCTTGACGAGCCCCCGAGCCCGCTTCAAGTGAGGCTCTTTAGGGCTTATTCTGCCTTTGTCGTTCAACCCTCATGCTCCTTTTGGAGGAGGGGTGGGTGTAAGGTCTAGGATGGCTAGAGAGGGAGTGAATAGCCTATAAAAAATTTCTACAAAACCACTAAGCAACTTTGATTAGTATCACAAACGACGTAAAGTGAGTTTTGCTTAGCCTACTAGGTGTTGCAAGCCTCCTATCCACAAGTCTAGTATAACTATAGTCTCTAGTTCACACAAGAGCTAAGTTACTACTTTCTACACTAGTCAGCAAACTAGAGAGCTACAACTACACAAGCTAAACAAAGCTACACCAGAAAAGTAATGCAAAAGGGATAGGAATTGTTATACCACCGGTGAAGAGAAGATATCGATGTAGCCAATCACCAAGATG
>DXKC01004852.1:0-11930 GCA_031170775.1 Cymbopogon citratus
AGTCGCAGCCCAGGCAACGACGGGCAGGGAGCCGCCGCACGGGCCTCCATGGCCGGCGGCGGCCCTACTCAACTGTGAGCAGTGCACGCTTGCGCTAGGCGGTGGCCTGTGGGAGGCGGTGCGGGAGGGGCCCACGGGAGGGACCTACCGGTTGGTGGCGCATGGGTTCAGGGCGGCCAGAGACGATGTACAGCAAGTAGATTATGGAGCACCTCACCAGAAAAGAGAGATAGGGGTTAGGAAATCCATCAAACATTGATGGATTCGCAAAAAGAAAAGCGTGCCGGTGTAGAGAAGATTGAGACGAACCTCGCAGTGGTGACGGTTTTCACCAGAGCGCCATGGTTTGGCTGGAAAAGCTCGCTAGAGAGTTTGCCGGAACCCTAGCTATGATGAACTTCGACGAGAGATAGAGTTTTTAGATTTGTGATGGGGTTTTTAGATCTGTGATCAGCGTGACAAGATGAACACCAGCACATATATAGTGTTGGAGTTTGAGATCGGAGAAAATAGGTTATTTTATTAATTTTGGAAATTATAGAAAATCATTTTTAGTTCAAAAACAATTCCAGAAAAAGCTAAATTGTTCTAAAGCTCTAAAAATTATTTATAAAACTCCAAAAATTATATAGAATACCCAAAGGCAGATTGAGTGATGATGAACCCAAATAAAATATTTGGAACCCAAAATAGGGAATTTTAGAGAATCTAGAAAATTAGATTTTGCTCTAGGGAAAATGGGAAAAGTTTTGAAAAAGTCCTAAAAATTCCCAAAAGGGTCATCGACGTCGAAACGCATTTCAAAAACTTACTGCACATAAAAGCACAAAACTCAAGCAAATGGGAATCACCACATCAACAAAAGTACATCAAATTAATTTAAAAATAGTTGAAAAACACACTTTTCTTTAAAAAAGATATACTAAAATTTAAACTAACGTTGATAAATTTATCCAAATATATAAAATCTTTCATTTTGTTTAGTAGTTTCTATTCATAACCCAAAATAGGAATTTTAGGTGTGACAAAACTACCCCACTTAACATGAATCTCGTCTAAAGGTTCGAAGAGACTTGGCAGAAGGGTAAAACAGATCATCAAGGTCACTTTAAGAGTTATGAAAAGATGTCATTAAGGGATTTAATATTTGCATAGGCTCAAAAGAATGATTGAGATTGATCTTCATCGTTATTCTCAATATTTGTGAGATGAGAGCAATGGATGACATATTGGCATTGGCAGAAAAGAAAGGCGAAGACTAGTCATCCATTTACCATTTGAAAAGATTAGGAAGAAAGGCTAGGTTGGACTCCTGGTTCTCACACTTCTTTGATCGAGATCCACAAGATGTGATAAGAGGTTTGAAGGCCCGCAAAGATTGACTAGAAAGATCATATTATAGACAAGAAAGATGAAGATTGATCTTTGGAACTTTACTATGTGGTGTACGGACAAGTGCAAAGACCAGCCAAACATGATATAAAAGATAAAGATTGGTATTATGGTGCTCATAATTTCCTTGATCCAAGATTTACGAGGTATAGGATTATCTTAACAAAAGGTGGGCAAGAAAGACAAAGGTTGATTTGCTAGATTCCTTTGAGATTAATGAAATGTGAGAACAACCAACGAAGATCAGCGAAAGGTGATACGTAAGATAATGGATTTGATAGACAAGGAAGATAGACAAGAAGGATAAGATTGAACTTCAAGTCTTTGTATTATGAGGTGTAAAGACAAGAAGCAAAGATTGAAAAGGGGAATTAGGATTGATTCATTCAAGTCTTTGTGAAGAGGCCTATGAGATATAAGGACAAGAAGAAAACATTAGCGAAAGATGATTATGAGATATTGTTTGATCTTTAAGTCTTTAAGTCATGTGACTCAACATTTGAGATTGATCAAATGTAAAACAAGGATCGAGGATAGTCAAACAATGACAAGAATGATCAAGATGAATCTTTAGCTCTTCATGTCTTGTGACTAAGGATGCTCATGATTGATGAGGTTGGTAGCCGACACTAGCCCACTTAACAAAATTCATTCTTATTTTTGACAAAATACCGATAAGAACACGAACTTGTCGGGTTGTTTTCAGGGAGATTTTGCCTTTAAGCAACACCATATCACCCTCCCTGCTTACAAGAATCTCGTTCCGAGATTCAAAAAGAGTAGGAAGCAGGAGAAGGGATGGTCTTCAATATTTAAACTTTCTTATGTTCAAGATGTGGGAGAGTGTGCAAAGATCACTAGCACATGTAACAAGGATCTTGGGACCTTTGGGTTATGGGCCCACCATGCTTGCGCTGCGCCACTCTGATGATGATGTTGAAGGCAAATCTTTCTTGAGGGTTTGTTGTTGATTGTGTGTTCTCTGTGGGTTGATTCTCCAATAAGTTGAGATAAAGAAGAGCATGAAAACCAATGGTAGACATGGATGGTGTAAGATGACAAGAATAAAGATTGATCATAAGATAAGTAGGATAAAAGAAGTCACTACCATGCTTAACAAGGATTGAGCCAAACCATAAGAATCAACCTTTAGAGCCTCCTTTAGATTGAGCAAGAGAATAGAGACGACACACAAGTATCACAACAAACAAGACAAGCAAATAGCACATCACACATCAACACTACACGTGCTTCTTCATCATTGGTGGTCATCCTAAAGGATCGATTAGAGATGATGAAAGGCCAGCAATTTTGAACAAGATAGGGTAAAAAAACTTTTAGTAAAACAACAAAAATAAGAGTTCAAGGAGCTAAGCAACTAATAGCTCAAAGGAAGCTATTCAAGGAGGGGATACAACGCAAGGGTGAAGATAGTAGTCAGAATCAAAAGTTGAGGGATGAGAAAATAGTTTTATAGCAAAATAAGCTTTGTAAACCGACTAGTGCAAACTCGGCATATGTCCTACAGTTAACATTGCTTTGATACCATTTCTATAACACCCGGGTTTCTAAGGAACCCCAAGTGTTGTCATATGTGTGCCCAGAAAGTCCACACATACAACACAAAATGGATAAATATTAGAAATAATGTTATATAGTGGAAAACATACTTAAAATTAACACTTACCACTATCATGGAACGGTTTCTAAAACTTCTCTTCAGGCTCCATCTAAAATAGGGATGGTCGACTAGGCGCTCTATATGCCAAGCACTTCTAAAATCTTCTAGAAAACTCCTCAACATCTTTGACCTTTTGAGCAGTACTTTACAACACATTGGTGTGGTTGGTAATAGCAAGGTTGAGTCCATGTTGAACCCAACAAGTACAGGTGGAAGTGATGACATGCAAGGCTTAAACAAAGTTAAAGCTGACTGGTTTTGACTGCAGGTAAGCATTTTAATGTTACTTTAGGTTCATTTAATTAAACATCCTATTGCTAATCATCTATGTAGATAAATCCAACCCTTAGTTATAGTTCAAGTTGAGTTATAATCCATTGTTGAACATAGTTATTATAGATCCTTATTTTTATACCAACATGGGGAGTCCACCCCACTAAACATAGGATGTCCATCCTATAACACCCTGAGGATATTACGCACCTTGGGTGGAGCATGAGGATATTACACACCTCAGGTCACTAACACAACCCTTAAGTTCCATATACATCTGTAGCTCCTATATCATGTGAGGACCCATGCCGCCCTTGACCATGAGCTCGGCTGATATACTAGTATTTACTCTGCGTAGAGGTATACACTTTCACTCCAGTTGGTGATTGCTCATTCGCCTGAGGCCCATCGACCTCTTAGCCCGTTACCAAGACAGGCTGGCAAAGGACACAATGAGGCTTTTCACAGGCCCCACATGTAGAGATTAACTCGTTAGGTGACACAGGTATATGGTAACCCTCAAGATATTACGCACGGATCCCCAAATTACCATATTAAAATCCTAAGCCACACTAATGCCCATCGTAGGAAGCTATCACCACTACCAATGAAATCTGATAATTGACCAAGCCAGTGCCCAACCTAGAGCTATACGAAAGTCCCAGGTGGCCGCTCCACGATGAGTCTCTATAGACAAGTTAAATCCATTTAGTTCAACGATGCATCCCACATCGTCACATATCCCGCATGGTCATAGCCATAACCAACATCAGCATTATTCCATTGAGAAATAGGTTTTACTTTCACTAAACATGTATATGGTAAGATGAGCGGAGCAACTGACCAACCTATGCTACTTCCTAACTACCAAAACTCCCATAGGTGATATATGGATGAGGTGGCTAGTTAATCCCTATAAGTTCATATGATTTAGGACACATGTAAGAAAGTAAAAGCTTAATTATTGTGAGTAGGTACAAAAGAGTGAAATGGTGCCTGCACTTTTCTTTGTCCAAAGTATAGCTACTTATAAGTCTTCAACTTCTATCTTCTAGTCTCTAGCCATACCGCTCTTCGTCTACTCGCAGCAACCAAGCAACACAAATAGACAAACAAAATAGAACAACTAAGAATAATACACCAATCAAAAAAGAAACTACAAAGAAGTGCACTAAACGGCACAACACATAGCTACGATCACGAGAGCACAAGAACGGCACATAATAGAGGTATCATTAAATAGGACACGACTATCGAGATTGATTGCAACCTAACATGTGGATATATGTGCTTGATTTATTTTGGTTCATAAAACAAGGCAGTAGATATTTTAGTGAAAATGTCCTGAAGTAAAATTAACCAAATTATATTGAATTATAAAAGATGGAGTAAAACCTTAGTCATATTTTATTTATAAAAGAATATGTATCATTTAAACCATTTAAACATTTATAATTAAGTAAACACAAAACATGTGACTAAAGCAAGAAGGCATTTATCATACGAGGTTCATCTAAACAAGTCATAATTGAAAGGATATTTGTATTGATATAAACCAAGCATATTTCAATTATAAAAAAGAATATATCCTTTAAGATATTTAAACATTTAAATATTGGAAAACATAAAACAGGTGAGAACAAACTATTGGAATCATTAAAGGCACTATGGTTGATCTAAACATGTCATAATTATAAAAGCATGGATGTTGATATTAATCAAGTTATCATTTATTTATGAAAGAGTGGACTATAAATCTAAATTACTTCCAAGATTAATTAAAAAGACATTTCATAATCATTACTCAAGTTGACAATATTTAATTTCATAAACACATAACATTATAAAGATCATTGCTAAGACAAAGCTTATGGTCGCAAATCAACAAAAAAGAAAAAGAAACCCTAGGTTGCTTTTAATTTAAAAGCTATTAATAAATATTAATTAAATTGCATTTGAACTAATAAATTCATAAATGAGGTACATGAAAAACAGGACCTCTAATGCGTACTGTGCGATGACATGAATCTAACCCAACAAGAATGACCTGAATCGGACTTAAAACAACGAAACGGTGGAGATTTAGAGACTGGTGGCAAACTTGTAATTATGTCATCTTATACCTTGGTCATCTTCCTCATCATAGGGAGAGAGAGGAGGAGAGCGCTAAGGAGGAGCCTGATCTGTCGGATCTTCCTCAACATTATACTATTATAGCATCTGGTTCGTCATTCAGCAATCTCTGGGCTCTTTAATTATTATTTCTAAGTTCTAAGTTCTTTATTTAATTCTTACTTTACTCTATTTACTAGAACTCCACTTGTATTTGAGTGCTCTAGAATTAAGATCGAGATTAGAGTACTAAATCTTAGTGTAGATGTTGTGTCTACACTATAGTTTACCTGAGTTTGCGCCTAATCCTATGGTTAGTTGTGGTAGCCCTAGAGGTGACTACTTTGTTAAGCCATTGCAATCCACCCCATCCAGGTTGGTGTTTTGTAGAGCTTTTTGGCAGCCTTACCCCAGCTACTTTCTTCCCAGTCTCTTTTGAGGGTCGAAAAGGTACTGTTGCTCTATAGTAACTGAAGTATAGTAAGCCTAATCTTTATCAACCATTCAACTTAGAAAACTCTACAAAGTTCCTCTGTACCTACCAAAAAAATATATCTATCTTTTCTTACCCTTTATCCTTGGATGGCCTCTCTAGTACAGTTCACGTTCCCCATCGAAATTGATACTCTGGAATACTCCTGAGTGAAAAGCTACATCAGTATCCGTTCAATTGCGGATTATTCTATGTGCATTAAAAAATACCAACAGCCAACATTTCCATAGACCTCGCACGTCATGTGAGAGTCCATGGAGTTGAAGGTGTCAGATGTATCTTCTGTGGCATGCTCATCAAACTTCTTTAGGATTAGGTCAATTTTTGCGGCAAGCATATCCACTCCTTCACAGTATGCATGCCTTTTTGTGGCTTGGATAGGGTTCTATCTTCCACCCAAGCTTGGTTTTCCACCATTTTGTTGATTAGGGCTGTAGCCCTCTCAACATTGAGTGATAGGAATGCGCCACCAGCAGCGGTGTCTAGGTGCCCCATGGGTGTTAGCCCATTGTAGAAGTTCTAGAGCACTAGCCAATTCTCCATCCCATGGTGATGGCATGCTTGGATGTATTCTTGCAGCCTCTCCTATGTCTTAGGGGTGGGTTCCATTGCAGTTTGCTAGAAATTGGTGATTCTTCCCCTCAGGGCATTGGTTGTGCTTATGGGGAAGAACTTAGGGAGGAACGTCATGGAACATTTGTCCCATGTATTGACAGCTTCCTTGTCTTTATAAAACCATTGTTTTGCCTTTCCCACAAGGGAGAAAAGAAACAGACAGAGCCTGATAGCTTCAGGTGAAACGTCTTTGATGACGATTGTGTCGCATAGTTCAAGGAAGGTCTGAAGATGAGCGTTGGCATCCTTGTTGGGTAGTCCATAGAATGGACTAGCCTACAACATGGTGATCTGCCCAATTCCAAGCTCAAAGTTCCTATCCCCAACATCGACAATGGGCTTGATGGGCACGTTGGCAATAGTGGGAATGGAGAACTCGCGGAGTGGCTTCTGGGCCAAGTTGTTTTTGCTTGATGATGCGGTTGTGACCCGTTTGAATGCCAGTAGAGTAGCAGAAGAAGGCGAGGCACGAGACCTGGTCTTCCTTAGGAGTGGCTCTAGATCAGGAGTGAAGTTTTTTAGACAAGCGAAACCAGTCATGCACTATCCTATTTCATCCATAACAGGAGAATACATACAAGTTAGCCTGTATAGATAGTGGTTATTTCTCATGATGTCATGCACATATCATTCTAGTTAATTTTTTTTCTTTTTACCAATGCCTTCCCTGGCAACGGTGCCAGAAATGCTTGTTGACATTTCTTAGCACAATACCTAAAGACAAATGATTAGTCTATCTCTAGCGAAAGTGCATAAGAAAGCCAAGTTGATAGACTGTTATGTTTGGAAATATTATCCGCAAGCGCATAGATCTATTGTTGTAGCATTTCACTCGAAAGTATTATTAGGGTATCGTTATTTTTCCATAGGAAGGCATGGTAAGGTTATTACTAGCAAAGATATGATTGTGACATCATGTTATGAAAATGAGCCAAAGTGCTATATAGGGGTAAATGATAGGATTTGTAGATAGTGGACACACACTTGGGTTATCCTCAACGATAAATATAAAAGAATGAATAAAAGAATAAAAGAATAATCCTACGTGAAGCAGGCATAACAAATATACCATGCATAGAACAAGTTAATGACATATGAATTAAAAGTCAAGAAATAGGGCAAAGTCAAGAGCAACAGGGATGCAAATGCGGGGGAGTGCAAAGGACGGACAGGGCCGATCACCACCTACCGCCTACCCCACTACCTTGGCGTGCCATCATATTCATAGATTCCTGTGTATATGGGCACCTCGCTCGCATACTAAGGAACTAACCATGTCCCCAGGACTCCCACCCTACGGATGGATGAGCTAGGACACAAGCAAACCCAAAAGTACTACAAACCATTACTCCATCCCTATTAGCAAGTCTAGTCAAGTGATTCATATAAACATTGAAGAACAAAGATGAACATGTTATGTTTATCTCATACAAATTATACTATAGTTCATAATCCCTGAATATAACATGATCAAGACTATACTCTAGTTCATATGCTATGCCATAGACATGAAATAAGAACTTGAATAAGGAAGAACTCTTCATAGTATAAATTACCATAGTGGCACTTCTTCCTAGGAGACCAGCACTCCTTGGTGGCTCTACCTTGCTGCAACTATTCTAAGTAACTAGCTAAAGAGTGAGAGTGAGAAAGGAAGGAGAGACTCCAAATGATGTGTGTGTTGAGGTGAGGTCTCCCCCTCCTTTTATAGCTTGTTTTGGTTGGTTTGGGGTGATTCCCCTGGCGCACCGCCCTCCTGGGTATTAAATGTACCACCTCGAGCAAGATGGGCCCAGACAGCAACATGGGTGGTGCGGCCGCTCCCCAAGCGCGCCTGTGCCTGGGTGGTGCCTCCCTCCAACTGCCTTGCTCTGGTGGGCTGCTGGCTGGGCTTGGGTCGAGGTGGAGTCCGGGGTTTGGCCTAGATATGCTTTGAGTTGAGCTTTTCTGCCCCCCTTGGCTTTTACACCTACCCAGAAAGCGCCTTTTTTATTAAATTCCATGTACTTAGTGTAATTTCCTACAGAGTGTCACAACTTCCAGTAAAAGTGGAACTGGGTTAGTAGTAATAGTATATGTGTATAGAAATATATAATCCTCCCCTTTTTGGTCTTAAGTTGGTGGTATAAAATTGTCGTTATTTACCGCCAATAGTTCTTCTCTAACCTTAAGCACATTGAACAGTCTTATATCATGGGTGGCAAGATTAGAAGCATTAGCATGAATGTAGCATTGGAGCATTTTTAATAAAAAGGATCAAATTGCTTTACTAATGGAAGAATTGTTAACTTACATTTAGTATTAAGCATTTTCATGGTTAACACAATTATCTCCCAAGATGCAAGAGTCAGCGCCATTATGAGAGTGGTGTTATGAACAAGTTTTAAGAAATAAGACATGTGAGTTAGTTAGGTTGAATCAAGCAAGTTATAACTCAAACATGTTTTGTTCCTTACTTTATGTACATATCAGAAGCAAGGTAAAGATTTTTAAATAGTACTAATTACCTTAAGGTGTTACCTTCACCATTGGAGCATGACACCATGTGATGAAGGGTGGGTAACTTTTTTCTTCCTCTCGAAGCTTTTCTTGCTTGGTTCATCTCTCACCTTGACTTATTCATGAGCATCTTGTCTTCTAGATCTGCACTCCTTTTTGTGTCCTCTTCTTCTCTTTTCTGAATTATCTAGACCTTTGCTCCACTGATTGTTTCTTCTCTGCACAAGATTAGTAGACAACACATACCCGAAGGAATTTGCAAACAATAACAAGGGTAGTTTGTCACATAGCTAAAGGTCACTTTCTATGCTAGAAAAGTTGGTTTGAACATTTTAATTAGCATAGGACATTTGTTCACCATTACTTGTTCTCTAGAGAATTAATTTTAATTTCCATCTTAAGTTTGATTTGCATATATGATATCAGCAAAAACCATCAAACTTAAAGAGCAAGTAATTGTGAGTAGCGGTATTGCAAACCAGCAGGCCAGAGCAACAAGAGCTTGGGAGGAGGAAAAACATTGTTGGATCATCTTTAGAGGAGTCATCGGCCTTCCTTCCCCAAGCTTGAACCTCACTATCGCTCGACACTTGAAGTCATGTGTGAAAGTTGAAGTATCCCTCAAAGTGTGTTGTAACTCTATGTCCTTGGACACTGTTCCTCCTTTGTTCTTAACTCCTCACTTGAAATGGTTAGTGACCAAGAGTACCCGGAGGGAAATTGTCCTAGGAAAATGTGTGTTGCTTTTTCACTAAACATGAGCATTCATGTGCTCATATTACATATATATAGTTGGAGCTTCATGTGGCCATGTATTTTCCCCTTATATATCTTTGAACCTTCTTGTGTCTATATTTCTTTTGTTTTTTATAACTTAAAACAAATGTTGTATAGAAATAAATATGAGATATATACTGATTTACTTGTCGGCGAGGGTTTATGACTTTTATGTCTGTTGAGCAGGACTTCTCCCTTGCACTCAGCTTATCCGATCCAGGAGATGATGATGCATATAGTTACATGCTCTTCTTTCATCAAACTTTATAGATTTTCGATGAGTTTTGGTTTACAAAATGATGTTCGTTGGAGATTAGGACTAGAGTTCCTCCTTGATTGTCTTTGTCTTATAGCAGCATGGCATAATGATATGCCATCCGTCTTGATAATCAAGGAAGTAGCTTCATCAATAATTGCACGAAGGCTTCATCTACAATGACCTAAGGACAATATCTTGCCATCATGGTTGTTCATGATCTTTCAGGTATTAGTCGGCAGTCCATGATTGATTAGTGTATGTTGACACAAAGATGGACATGATGATGTAGTAGCAACTTCTCATCCTTGTCCTTACTGCTGACTTAGAAGTTGGTGGCTTTGACGATGATGAAGATAGATCTCAGATTGGCTAATATGAGGTGAGTTGGGTCTTACTTCTTATCTGCACCCTAGCTAGCTTGAGCTTTAGGAAGACTCAATGCCAGGCTATCTTGTTGTTGGTCTGTATCTCTATTCATCCACTTCCTTTTAGTGAGTGCTCATGCTATAGATTCTTCATGTAATACTCATCTCCATCTTTCCATTATTGAAGTGGTGGTTTGGTAAGCTCATGCCAAACCATGAACAAGCACAACTTGAATTCTTTCTACAAAATGTTAATGGACACATACCCGAGGGACTACAACAAGTATAGAGTATGGGTTTTTGTCCATAATTCATGTGATTTTCATCGATGCTGATGAAAAGATGGTTGTCGATAGATTTTAGCATAGATTTTGTTTATCATGTTTTGTAGCATATTTTGTTTGTAATTTCACTCTAGGATGGTTCAAGGCAAAGTTAACTTATAGCAAAAGACAAAGTGAGTGATTTTTTATACTTACAATTCTTCCATCAATGATGAATGAGCCATGTTTTTTGCATGAAGTTGTTCAAGTTCATCATATGCCTTGCTTCACCTCACATGTGAGTTTATCTCTTGACTTACTAGAATTGGATTTAAGAGTTTTTTGCAAGGGTTAGTCCAACATAATAACCAGTGTCTACACTAGCAATTTTTAGTTCAATAACTGAACTAGACTCCATGTCTTGATTAGGTTAAGGAAGTCTGTTTAACCTAAGCACCATGCTTAATTTAAAAATACTTTGGAAGTATCCAATGGTAGCACTTCCAAACCAAAGCATACTATTGCAAACAAAGGTGGCATTAAAGCACTACATAATTTTACTCAATTAGGGATGAAAGAGCATTATCATTGTGAGACTTTTTTCTTTTTTTAGATGGATGCATGCAAGGAACTAAACGCGCTATGGATTTCAAATAAGAGAACATAAAACTAAGCAGAGTGGATGCATGCATTATTAATGTAGTGGAATCCTACTATACTATTAAAAAGACTCAAATGAAATCGTCGACCCAGCGTGCGAAAACCGTCACCCTGCTCCTTCGCTCGCCCGGCGTGCAAAAGGAGACTGCCCTTCGTGATTCCCCGGTAAACACCCCGCCCCACGTGGAACTACCGCCCACGCACGACTCAAGGCCACTCCCACACCCACGCCACCAGCCTCCAGTCGGTTACCGGCCTCAATCTCCCTCCGCCATGGCTCCTGCTCCTTCCAATCCCCTCGATCCGGCGTCACCTCCATCCTCGGTCCCCCGCTCCCGGCCTCCTGTGGCGGGCGTCCTCCGGCTCCGGCGCGGTGCAGAGATAGCCTTTGCTCCCGGCCCCCTCAATAAGCGTCCTCTGGCTGCGGCGTGGACACCGCCTCGCTACGCCCGGTCCCAGCCCTCCGTCCGCCGGTGGCGCTGGAGCCTTCTTCAAACTCTAAAACCATGGTCAGGCCATCGATCATATAGGCTACCTGGTC
>DXKC01004854.1:0-12295 GCA_031170775.1 Cymbopogon citratus
TATCTACAACGGAAAAACATCTGGCTCCTCCAAGATAAGGAGTCAATTTTCTTTTGCCCTCAATATCACTGCCACAATAAGTAAAGAATGAGATGAAATGTCCTAATACCTTTTTTTTCCTATACGTGAATCAAAATTTTGCAGTTGTGTCTCTCACTCGGATGATACAATCAAACTAGTATTCCATACACAATAGTCATAAGTCATTGCACTGTGTTAATGCACCTTCTAATCACAAGTTATGCATGTTAACGTGTTAATATGACTTCATATATGCACAACCATTTTTATGCAACTAAACTTGTTTTCCTTGCTAAAGTCATGTGCATATTTCCTTGTAATATTTTGGATAAACCCTGCATGTACTTTTTGAATTACAATTCGACTCTAGGGCCTTATATTGGACGCATTAGACTCAACCAAATCACGGGTCACTTGAATATTTACAATTTCGGGGAGGGGGACATCACACACTTGGAGTTGGTCATGTCCCAGCACAAACTTAAACTAGCAAGTTCTTTGTCAAAAAAAAAAAGAACTAGCAAGTTCAATGGCTGTATTGACACTAAGGTGCTATCATTAAATTATGGGATGCAGATATGAGTATTTCTGAGCCCCTAGTACTCTTCTTGATTATTCGTAAAAAAAAATCCTCTTCTGGATTTTTCTTTAGCTTAAGCCCTCTTTTTAGGGGATATTTGTTTTTAGGAATTTCGGATGGTACTGGTAGTAGAGTGGACCTGCAACAGATGGCCCACAACAGAGAAAAAGCCTATTTCCTCCCAGATTTTGTTTAGGCTATGTTCAGTTGCAGGGGATCAAATCCCCAAGCTGGTTTAATCCCTGCCGGGAATGAGTGGATCCCCCTGCACCAACTCAATCCCTGTGAGGTTCAGTTCCCTGCCTGGGCTAATCCCCTCTCTCCATTTGCTGTTCAGTTTGGTCCCCTCTCTCCATTTGTTTTCAGTTGCCCAGGCAGCAATACAAATTTCTTTTGAATTCGTAACTGAACAAAACAATCTCAAACTAACATATTTTGCTTGTCCCGATCCTAGCTTTGAGTTAGACTGCCAGGTGCATAAATAAGATGCAAATTCTATAGTCTAATAATAAATTATCAGAGTAGACTCAACCAAGCAAAATTCAAATAGCACATTATGTAGGTACACACAAATCTCACGGTTACATGCATCTACAAATAAAATATTACATCATGACAATGAGCTAATAAAATATTACAATTCCCATGAATTGAACATGACGAGACAGTCGACGATGCATTTCACTCTTTGGCAATAGTTTTGACCTTGTCAACCTTCTCCCACAACTAGTCCAGTACATGCATACCAACAAAAAAACAAATATTAGTTTCTCAAACAAATTATCAGATGGGGATAAAAAAAAATATTAGTTTCATCTGTATTCAAGTTGCTGGCTGTTGATAAAACATATGTCTCATATGCCATCACAAAAGTACCCAACCATTAAGTTTCTACAAGTTGCTATAAAACAGATGTCTCATACGCCATAAAAAATCTTACACTAAGTCTGTATGTTCAACCTTTCTTTTGACAAAACAGTTAAGTTCATAGGTGTGCAATTCTAAAGAAGCAAGTGAAAGAAAGTCACATGATGTTGTGGTAATTACTTATCACAGCTTTCTATCTTTATCATAGCAAGAGTGGTAATAAGAGTAGAGGTACCTCTAATCCTCACATGATGTTGTGCTTGCCCAGAAACTGCATGAGCCACAGAACCTTCTCCTCATGAGACATTTTCACAAAAGCTTGAGCAGGGCCTTTGTTATCTATGAAGTATGAGAGCCCAAACATCAATTGCTCCCTTGTAAACCCAGGAATGTTCATCACTTGCTCATAGATGCCTGGGCTTACTTCAGGGTGGACTGTTGACTTGACAGCATCAGTAAACCCTTCTTCATTGTCCACAGTTGCTTTCTCTCCTTGTTAAGTGC
The DNA here is from genome assembly GCA_031170775.1 of Cymbopogon citratus. Taxonomy (NCBI): domain Eukaryota; kingdom Viridiplantae; phylum Streptophyta; class Magnoliopsida; order Poales; family Poaceae; genus Cymbopogon; species Cymbopogon citratus. The sequence continues at coordinate 1,973 of DXKC01004854.1, forward strand.
TTGTCCCTTGATGCCTTTAGATGGTTGTCCCAATGCTTCAGTTGATTCCAATGCGAACTGCCCGGTTGCGATTCCGTTACCAAAGATAATTTGCATTGTCATGTAGTTACTGATTGGTCTATTGAGAAACTTTGCATTCTTTGGGAATGCCTACAAGAAAAGATGCATTACTCATTGGATATTGTGTATGAATGTTTGCTAAAACAAGGACATACTTGCACGTATGTTGCATAGCAAGACGACTCTAGCTTGATCATGTAGCATGTCTCATCCTAGCCAGCATAGCTCAATTCCTTCAGCTTGCAGACCTTGATCCGGCGAGCGCGCCACATCCTTAGGTGCTTGTAGACCTGGTTGCTCGTGCAAGGTTGGCCACTGTACTCAGCCACATCCCTTGCCACTGAGTTCAGGTGCACCTTCATGAATCCCTTATCAGTCTTGACACCTTGCTGAATAAGCTACACAAAATGGCGCAACTTAAAATCTGAAATTGCATCAGTCCACTGGAACCTTGATGGTCCATGTGGGACCTGAACAAAATCAGGTTGGGCCTGTGCATTGACCACAGGCACTTCATGCCCACCCATCTCAGCCATCACAGCTGGTGAAAAGTTGTTAAAATAAAATGCTGAAATCATCAGAGTATATGGAGCAAGGAACAAATCATCAGTTGCAAAAAGTGCTGAAATCTCTAGATTTCAGATCGAGATCACAAACTACCATAATGCATGTCTGTCTATCAGGTTCCAAATGAAAAGGCATAGCAATACAACTTCCTAGTCTTTTAGTAGTAGAAGCAAGTAATCATTAGTGTACCAAAAATGTCTGGACAGATGGCATAATAATCATCAAAAGTGTAAACTACCTACATAAAGATATGTCAAATTTTATTATGATAATATTCATTGCTTGCATACTAACAGCATTAGAAATATGAAATACACTGTTATCCAACTTGAAACCAACAAATGGCCATCATCAATTCAGATAAATGTGGTCCATACATATATATTGCATTCTAAGTCTAGTAACACTGTCTTGGCATGGCAGTCAGAAGCACAATTGAAATTGAAACATTTGCTATCAAACTTTTTATAGCAAGGGATTTCTTCATTGTCCACCAATGTTGTGGATGCTAGAACAGACTAACATCCTGACATTCCTTGTGTAGCTACTTAAAAAAAATCATACAAAAGGGAGCACTACAACAGATACGCATTCTGACATTCCACACCACTGCTACTACTGTCTCTGGTCTAGCGCTGGACCCTCCATCAAAATTCAAGTGGAAAGAATCCAAGGTTATCCACTGCTAAAGCTGGGCAAAATAATATTAATCAATCATCACACTTGCTGTTTTTTTATATATACTTTTGATAACTCAATCCGAACAAGAGGATGGATGAATTAACATATCATGTCTGAAAGTTCTTTAACCTGAAACATGCTATTCAGACAACAGAGATGTGGCCAAAGTTCTGGATAGGGTGAGAGTATCTAGCAGCGGCACATGAATACTTTATTTGAGCATTGGAAGTAAGAAGCACAATTAATTTGAGCACCGACGACATTATACATATGTGATGACAAACAAGTTCATGTTAAGCAAATTGCGCCAAGAAGAGAAGCAAACCGTTGCAGCTCGACCAACAAGGGGACGATGATGCGCACGGATCTAGACAATCAAGAACGCACACCCAACCGCAGGCTGTTTCCTCGCCCCCAAGAACACTAGTCAGGCTGTTTCCTCGCCCCTAAGAACACTAGGGCGGAATCAAGAACACACACCCAGGAACCCTAGCTAGTACTGACTACAGAGACTAGAGGAAGGAAAAGGAGGGCAGTGCGTTACCGGTGAGAAGGCGGCCACAGGAGGAGATCGACGCCGGAGAGAGGAGGTCAGCGTCCGTTTCGCCGTCGCCAATGTGTCGCGCCGCTGCCGCTGCTTGTGTGCGTGCGCTCGCCCGATGCCCCTCGCGTGCGCGCTGTGACGGCTGACGGGATATGTTCCACCCCAGTCGAGGCCGGGCGTCATTCCCGGGCCGGGGAGACGGGAAAAGGCCGGGGTAGGCCGGGCTACAGGCCACGCCGGGCTTAAACGAATGCACCATTTCGCGTGGGCCGGGATCCTTTTCAGGCCGCAGGGGTTGGGCATGACCCCCGCCGGGTTGGGCCTAAACGAACAAAGGCCTTAAGGGAATTTCCTCCCAGATGAGAAATGAACAACTAACGGCCCACTTGCAAAAAGGGCCCATGACGACAATTGCTTTTGCTGCGCGCTGCAACTGCAACCCTCCGATCCCCGCACACAGCCGCCCGCCGCCGCCATGGATGGCGTCGTGACACCGCCGCCTCCGCAGCCGCAGCCGGAACTCGCCGGAGAGAAGCGTAAGAGGGAGGAGGGTTCGCTGGATGCGTCCACCGAAGAAGCTCCATCCGCCGCCGCCTCCACCGGCAGCGCTGCCGCTGAGGATGCGGCCGGCAGCGGCGTCGCCCGGCACCCGATGTGGAAGACGAGCCTGTGCTCCTTCTTCCGCCGCCGCGGCGCCGGCGCCGAAGGGTGCAGCCACGGGGAGTCCTGCCGCTACGCGCACACCGAGGAGGAGCTCCGCCCAAGGCCCGACGGCACCTGGGACCCCACCTCCGACCGCGCCAAGAAGCTCCGCAAGGTCGCCGCCGAAGCCCAGGAGGAGGCCGAGGAGGAGGTCACGGTGGATGAGCAGTCGCTCGACAAGTGCCTCGTCGGGCTCCCCAGGGGGTGGACGGCTGATAGGCTCAAGTCCTTCCTCCAGGAGCAGGCAAGTAGTGCTAGTGCTCAATTCCTTCTTGTTCGTGGTTTTATTTATTGGACAGTGTCTCATACTGTTAAATTTAGTACTACGTATTGCCCGTTGGCATCGGCAACTAGAACTATACTTAATGCCAGAGCTCGAGAAGTTTGCCTAGTACATTGAAGCTTGAGCAATGCTGATTCTGTCAAGCTTGAGTGATCATGGTGTATGATTGTTTTAGGAGTGTGATTCATATTGGTACGTGTAGTTAAATATCAAAACCAACACATTTGGAGTCTCATGCAGCCAATTTCCCCCCTTTTCCTTAAAAAAAGGGGAATAAGGATATGTATTCATGATTCCTTTTAGTTTATGATGAGTTGCCAACCTAATTGTTACAAGTCAATTGATGGTGCTGTAGGAAATCTCGTATGCAACAGCAAAGAAGAAGAAGGGAATGGCAGTTGGTTTTGTGACTTTTCAGAGTGTTGAACAACTAACAAATGCTGTTCAGGTAATTGTCCGCCTCCACATACTGTCTATTTGCTTGAGTGTCTACAAGGCAAGGAACATTGACTTTTACCTCTTGAATTGGTTAGGTCCTTAAGGAGAACCCTTCTGGTGGAAAGGAAATAAAGATAGTAGATGCCAATCGTAGGTCCCATCAAAAAGCGCATGTTGAAGCACCTGTCTCTAACACTGGAACAGCAACAGAAAATGGCAATAGTCCTACTACAGCAGAGGAAACACCTGCGCCTGAATCGGATTCATCAAGTAAAAGAAGTGCCCGTGATGCAGTTACACCCCTTGCCCATATGACTTACATTGATCAGCTAGAACACAAAAAACAGTCGATGGCGCAGATACTGAAGAAACTTGTAAGGCCAATTTCATGTCCTTGTACTGTTCTAAATATTGATAAACAATGGTTCTAAAGAAATTGCTAATTTATCTTTTACTGTTCTAATCTAATGTAGACTCGCAATGCTAGGAAAGCTTGCCCACCTGCTATTCCCCTTCCTGATTGGGTCTTAAAATCAAAGGAACTCGGTAACGTTCGAAATCTTATTGTGTTACAATTTTACATGGTATTCTCAGTAATTGGGATAAGCTCTTGTATGGACAGCGATGGGCTGTTCCAGCATCCATCATTATCATATAGTTTATATTCTCCTTGGTGTTTCAGAAAAGATTTCTTTACTAGTACTAGTACTAGTACTTCTTACCACCGCTCATCAAATACAATTACACTCATAGCTTGGTTTAGCTTAGCCTTATCTAACGCTAGCTCTGCCCCTTCTGATCCCTGTGCAGACTCTTTTAGACAACTATATATGGATGAAGATAATTGTATGCCATGTTTTATGTAGGATTTCTTTTGGCAGAATGATTGGAATATAATGCATATTTTGATATAAGCCATATGGGAGTATGAGTAAACTGAGACAACCTTCATCCATGGAGGAGTTAACTCTAGTGTTAAGGGACATGCATGCTAATGCTTACTTATTATTACTGATAAGTAATAATGCATTCTCTAGTCAAAATAGAAGTATTAATTAGCAAATGCAAATAGTTATGCCATATGTGTATGTGCCGATGCATAGTTTCAAAGGCAACAAGGCAACCCAAGGTGAGATGGGTACGCCTTAACTAGACACCCAAGGTGAGCTGCGTCCGCTTGGATGCCTAGGTGACTCCTTTGAAACAGAGGCCAATGGAACAATTTCTTGTCCAATGTTTTTGTTTAGTATATATATTTTTCACTACCCTACGCTGATTGTAGCACATATTAATGTTGAAGACTCTTCCACGGAAGCAGTGCTTCTGTTTTTGAGGCTTCCATGACTATTATAATAGAAGACTAACTCTTCCATGCTTCAATGATTCTAATCAATAGCAGACAAGCCGTTAGAATCTCTAGGGAAAGACATATGAGACAGAATGTAAAATGTGTGTCAGACATGCCTTTTCTTTTGGTTAAAAGTGAACATAAGTGGCATGCAATCCAACTCTTTACAAACGCAGACAAATTCTAATATGTTTCAGGTGTCTGAGACGCTTTGCAGTTTATCTCAAATATTTGGAACATGCTCTTCTCATTGTTCTGACTTCTGAACATGGGGGGTCTGAAAAATTTGCCTTTTCAGCTTAACAGAATGCATTTATTATGGCCTTTGCAATGGCCTTTTGTGGTTTGCCTCTTGGTAATGGCCATTCTACTCCTTTTAGCTAAGTAACGGTCTGTTCAATTACCCAGGTGGTCTTCCTTGCAAGCTTGAAGGCATTTTGGAGTCCCCAGTTGTTAATGGATACCGTAACAAGTGTGAGTTCTCTGTAGGATATTCTTTAGACGGCAAAAAGACAGTAGGATTTATGCTTGGAAATTTCAGGTTGGTTTCTCTTTCGCATATTTTCACTGCTCTTAATTCCATTAATAATGACTGGTACAACATAATTCTAGGGAAGGTGTGACTGCTGTCGAGGAACCTGTGAACTGTCCAAATGTCTCAGAAATTTCCTGCAAATATGCTCAGATGTTCCAGGATTTTCTTCAATCATCAAGGTTCCCTTTGTGGAACAAGATTGACAACTCTGGGTTTTGGCGCCAATTCACAGTATGCTCCCTAATTTCTCAATCCATAGCTAGATGCTTCTATTTTATGTTTATATTGGGATTCAGAACTAAGACTACTATAGAATTAACTTTTTTTTTTACACTGGGATTGTTTTAGGTTCGTGAGGGAAGATGTCCAGCTGAAGCTGTTGTTTCGCAGAATGCAGAATCTCAAATATCAGAAGTCATGCTTATTGTGCAGGTTGTTTAGAGTAAAACTTCACTTGTACTGTCAACCTCAATGAGTCAAATAGGGTATTTGGTTTGAGGAATGAATTAGTCCATTATCTCCTCACGTTTTATTTGGTTGGTGAAATGGAATAGGCTGATCCATCATCACCTCATTCCTCACAAGCCAATAATTAATACTAGTATGAGGAATGGAATCATTCCATCAAATTTGAGGAATTAACTCATGGTGCACCATCTCATCTAGTATGGTTTGATTCCTCAACTAAACAACCTAGAACATTCCTAGTGGCTGGCCGCTGATATCCTATCAAACTTTGCCTGAAATTTCAGGTGTGTTCAACAGGCGTTGATGAAGTTCTTATGAAAGAAGAGTTTGACAAGCTGTCTGCTGCCCTGATACAAGGAGCAGCAACATGCTCACCTCCCTTGCCACTGACAACTATCGTAGTGCAAGTAAGTTTTCCCAGCTTCTTGAGTACTATGATTTGCGGCACTTTTTATTAACTTCATTTCTTTTTTTTTTCCTTGTAAAGTGTATTGTGTGCTGCCTAGTAAAAGCTATAGCCAATAGGTGTTAATGACTTACTTTGTCATGGTTGTCAGGAATTTTGTTTAACATTTTTCTGGGAACACTAAGCTTGTAGCTTTGAACTGAACTTTTGTCTTTACAATACTAATTTGTATAGTCATGCCTAACACTGCAACACTGGGTTTATTATTCATTTGTTTTTAGTCGTTTGGACCATGTTGATTTAGAAATAACATTTTCAGAAAATAGGCTTCATTTGATTTTCAGGAAAACTGATTTTAAATTACTATTCTTTTGGATAAGTTTATAGAGCATTCTGTTTGGATGATTTGTTCAACAGTGGAGAAAATTTGGATTGGAAACTGATTCATGAAAAGAAAAAAAAACAAAGGTTTATATGTCATAAAACTCAATACTCTGTGGTAGTTTTTTTTAATACCCTCTGTTCCAAATTATAAGTCGCTTTGACTTTTTTTTTTATGCATCCATTTTGTTATGAATCTAGATATCGTATGTCTAGATGCATAACAAATTCTATGTACCAAAAAAGTCAAAGCAACTTAATCTGGAACAGAGAGTGTATCTTGATCTTCATCTTTGCTAACCATAACAGATTTTATGTCATTAAGCTCCAAAAATTGTGGTACAACTTGAGATCAACAATCCCTTAGTGATGTTACTTTCAGTTTATGTTGAAAAGTTGGCTGTCTATGTTCTACTGTTGTACTTAAAATAATTAAAGAATAATGAAACCAACCTATGCATGCAGGATCATAAAGGGATATCAAATGCTGCACCTACTGATTGCCCACTGATCCCACTATTGGTACCAAAGGGAGATCAGTTGGATGGCACAGCAGAAGATAAAACAAGAATCCATGATCACATAAGCAACTTAAAGTTCTCTATATCACCAACAGCTTTTTTCCAGGTCAGTAGCTGAAACAGCAAGTTATCGCTAATTGTCTTTTATGGTTACAAATAAGTGTTTTAATGACACAATTACACAGGTTAATACTCTTGCTGCGGAAAGATTGTATACCCTTGCTGGTGACTGGGCTAATCTCAGTTCAGACACATTACTTTTTGATGTGTGCTGTGGGACTGGAACTATTGGCCTAACCTTAGCACATCGTGTTGGAATGGTGATATATTTTACACTTTGTTTTCTATTTTAACACACAACTACAGCTTGAGCCATTGTTAACTTATTTAGATTCTTGTTAGAGGTCACTGTTTCTTTGGAAGAATCTTTCTCAAATGTAATTACTATTATTGCCAGGTTGTTGGGATTGAAATGAATGAATCAGCAGTTTCAGATGCTCACAGAAATGCTCTTATCAATGGCATAAAAAAATGTCGCTTTGTCTGTAGTAAGGTAAGGCTCATATTCACTACATGAAACTGATGCCACATTGTCTCATTCTTGACTACCATCTTGTCTTCCTCTAAAAACTACCATAATGTCATCCTGTTCAGTTCCATTGACTTCCTGATCTATCTGCATATTGAAATAATCTCATTTAAGCTCATGTGTTGGGATTAAACAGGCTGAAGATGTGATGGGGCCCCTTCTCACAGAATATCTTGGTCCACCACAGCAGCAGGCTGCAGCTTCTGAAAGTAATTCTGAAATCGATGATACAAACAAAAATGAGGGTACGATCGAATGCACAAGTTATGATGGTGAAAATATAGATAGCTCAAAGCAGAGAAATGGCAATGGTGAAGGTCAGCAGCATATGGACACGTCAGTTGATCATCCTACCTGTACACGAGACGAGGTGGATGGGATGAACAAAGTAGTTGATTGCAGTCATGATGAGCACAGTGTGGCTTCTGGTGAACAGAGTTGTGGGGAAGCATCATTGATCAATGATAAACCAATTGAGACATCATCAGATAACAGTTTGGAGCAAGGCAAGGCATGCCAGGATGGTTCTTCTAATCCAAATGACAATGCCCTTGCTGCTAATGCATGCCAGTTTAAGAATGTCGTTGCTATTGTAGACCCTCCACGTGTTGGTCTTCACCCTACTGTAAGTAAATCTCAGCCTTCTGCTGAATGATTGTGGTGAATTCCTGAAACAGTCTGGTTGTTATTATTTTCCTGCTGTCAGAGTGTAATGAACTGGTGCTTGCCACCTGTATTTAATCAAGGGCTGGCAGCTATCTTAGTTCATTCCTCTATATGCTCTGGCCCTGTTCCTTAATTATCATTTGAATACTGAACCTTCTTATTTTCGAACATCTTCCCGTTTGTAGCTAAAACCTATTAGCGAACCAAAGCACTTGGGGGTAGCACAATGATTTACTGGATTTACTTGCACTATGTATAGTTTATATTCTGGTTCATACTAAGATGCTAACCTTCATGGTGGATCATACTCACATTCTGAGTATCTTTATAGGTGATCAAGGCATTGAGGACGCATCCACGTATTCGACGTCTAGTGTACGTTTTTCAAATACTTGCATTGTACATACTGTCTTAGTTGGACACAGTAGATTTTCTTACTTCTCTTTAAGCTAAAAGTTATTTGGAGCATATGCAGTGAAGTGTTTGCTGATGCTGAACTGAATTGTAATTGAGGTAGTGATGTCTGAAAATCAGGGGCAGTTCCTACTGCATAGTTTAAACGAACATACAACACTGTCATGGATTAGTCTGTTACAGTTGTGAAACTCACTGCTTATTTTTCTTTTTCTTGTATCACAGGTACATTTCCTGCAATCCTGAGAGTCTAGTTGCTAATGCGATTGAGCTTTGCACCCCAACATCTGAGAAACAAGAGAAGAACAAAGGCCACCGAGGGTGGCGATCTATGAGCAGCGCCGGCCTTGCCCGGCAGAGGACCAAGTCGATGCCCAACTCTGAACCTTTTATCCCCAAGAGGGCAATGGCTGTCGATCTTTTCCCTCACACGCCACATTGCGAGATGGTTATGCTTTTTGAGAGGTGAAGGATGGTTATTATGCTTATGCCTCAGAGAGATTTTGATCTATGTATCGAGGACCGTCTCAGATTTTCCTCACTTTGGTCCATATATGTTGTAACTTATTATTAGTAACATCTATTTGATTAAGCCATGACAATTGATGGTGCTGTTTGGGATTTGCTCTTTTTTTTTGTGTGATAGGATCAGCTACTTAATCGTCGGTACCTACATTTCTTTTTGTTGTTAAATGGATGCCGTAGGATTCACGTACTAAAACGTGTGCAAGTACTACCAGTAGCCATACTTGCCGCAGCTTTTATATCAATGGTCCAACCTGGAGTGGCATCCTAGTCAGGGAAGGAAACCGTACAGAAGTACTGGAGCTAGTATTGGCCCAACTACAACAGCATTAGCACTTTGATCTTTTTTGTTCGATAAGTATTGTGACACTGAGCTTTTTCTTCAATGTTTTATACGAGTGGGTTGCTCTTTTTTTTTTATCTGACAGGATTTGAGGGAGATAACGACATGTTCCTAATTGCAGCATAAGCATGCTGTCTCATTTTGAGTATGATGTGTGCCCGCATTTGACAAGAGTACAATACTAGACTTTTTTCATTGGTTACTACTTGCTAGGACTAAAGTTTAATGTCGACCATATAGCTAAAAAAAGGTTAAATTAAAGCTGAATGGTGATTTATGCAGCCAAATTATTGCTGCATGCGATCATTTGCAGCTTTCTCCAATAAAGATGCATAAACCAGTGCTCAAGTTGAAATCGAAATAGGATAAATGGAGAAAGCACTAGGTACTCTAGAATGAATGTTGAAATCGAAATAAGATAAATGGAGAAAGCACTAGGTACTCTAGAATGAATGAGATGAAATGTATAAGCTGTCGGTGGCAATCTTGTCCTTGAGAGACTCTGTTCTTGGTGATTGATCAGGTTTGCTTTAACAGGGCCTACACAAAAACTAAACAAAAAATATCTAACGTACGATGTGACGCTTCTGGTTCATACAGAGAGGATTTTCTAGAGCCCAAAAGTAAAGCAGAAAATCATAAAGGCAAAAAGGAAATGAAATTATTCCTAGAGATTGAGAGTTGCAGTGGGTCCAGGCTGAGGAGGCATCCTATTCATATATCTGCTGCTGAAGTTGAGAGGAATCTGTGCCAATTTCACAAGTTCACAAGGCAGGCTGCAGGCATGAGGTTTAGGTGGCCAGCATGAAAATTTCATTCCATTCAATACACTCCCATTGGCTGCGAGACCAG
>DXKC01004864.1:0-10500 GCA_031170775.1 Cymbopogon citratus
CCATCTTGATAATTGAAGGGCTCACTGAACAACATCTTTTCATATTGGTCGTTCAGCTATGCGATGAAGCTATCCAACAAAGGATGATAAGCTAAGCAAAGACAACAATAATTCGAAAGAATGTGCACGCTACACAGGACCTTTGGGCAGAAGCACAAGCTCGTGACAAGAATCTGGTATGGATAGTGGTATTCTGCCTACTAGCCAGTATTCTAGAAAAGGTTTACATTTAATTGTTCTGTTGCACAACATTGGGCGATCATCTCTCTCCAACACCATGTATATGCTTGTGGGGGTTCCTTTTGTGCAAAATGCAAACAGCTCAAAAAAAAAACCTTCGCCCAAAAAATGAACTAGGCGAAGGGAACCAGAAATTATGGACAAGAGCTGGAAATTGTGGTTTCTCTGGTTCCGTTTATTTTCATGGGCACGTGGAAAACCATGGTTGGTTCGAGGACTGTGATGTGTGTGAGTGAATGCAAGAATAAAAAAAATCATCACTCGGTAACCGTCTAGTTCGAATTCTGGTAGAACAATTGGACATTTCTTGAATTAGGAGAGAATTCTGCATATCTTCACTGGCATAAGCTCACAGCAGCATACCAGCTGTTTGCTTTCAAGCCTCAACGCCTAGAAACGTTCAGACTTTTCTGAACCCATAATGTTTCCAGTAAAAACTTCCCGTGTGGGAGATTGATCATCACATCACACTGATCCTAATTCACGCTTGAATACCAACTCTGAAGCATGCATAACCACTTTAAGCTAATGACGGTGTTTTAACTGGGTCGCTGTCACACGTCAGGGCTGTGGTTAAACATGCTGACTTGTTACATACAAAACGAACTAGCTGTAACTGTAAGCAAGAGAACGAACTGAGCAGAAGTTACATAAGCCTTTATAACCTTTCCTTGCGCTCTAGAGTCTAGAGTCTAGACATATATCTCCAAAACCGAAGAGTATCCTCATTTTATCTGACATAATTCAAGAAGGGAAAACTGGCAATTCAGCGGTGTCAATTTTATGTGCAAAAATAGGAAACAGAAAGGAAACTGGTGCCGGAGGTTGTGCGCTTTTCACAACCGGTTGACCATGTCAGCTGACTCTGGATATGGTTGCCCATAGGAGCTGAACACCACTGAATGAACTAGCTCGCTGTCAATAATCTAGGGCACATCTGATGGAGAGGGGTTGTCCTTGCGGAGCACCTTTCAATAATAGGTCATAATTTATAAATAAGACGATGACAGTAATGTCATCATGAAAATGCCTGCGAACTTTCTTATCGATCTTTGTAAGGTCCGAGTAACGCATCTCACGTTTCCGCGCTGCTCCTTGTAGAGCGGCTTTTATGAGTCTTCTTGCACTTCCCTGATTAAGAAAAAAGTGGCAATCATAGTAAATGCAATTCTTGTTTTTGAAAGTAACAAGAGTAATTCAAAGTATCTGTAAGGACATTGAAATATTTAACCAACAGCCAAGAAAACCAAACCGATACATGCATCAGTGGCAGATAACCTAACTTAAATTGAGCACGTTAGGACTAGCAGAGTAACTCAACATGTCAAATTGGAGTATCTCACATAGTATTTCAGTGTACAGCAATAACATGTCCAGCCATGACAGCTAAGTGAGTCATCAAGAGGCAGCAGACCAAACAAATACACAAAACTAATAAGACGGGACAAAGGTGAACATCAGCCATGGAACTGCATCCCCGGTGCTTCAAAAATAACTCAGAATCGATATTCCTTCCATGCAAGCAGTACATTAATTACGCCTAATCATAGGTCCAATAACAACTTACAAAGTTTGCGTCATTTGACAATAAATATCATGACCATATTCCTCCTTGCAGCATTACTAGAGGGAAGGACACCGTTGACACAGAAAACTTTTTCCCATAATTTATACCTAATAGATGTAATAATCAAGGTTGTAACAGCTTGCTGGATCACAACAGGAGCAGAACTGTGGGTCTGGATACAGGTTGCATGCCAGCCACACACCCAGAATGAATTAACTGTTAGTACTGTGGGGTCTGGATACAGGTTGCATGCCAGCCACACATCCAGAATGAATTAATTGTTAGCATTGTAGCAACTGCACTGGCCATAGTGACTACTTAATTTCAAAATGAGATTAGCAAAATGGTAAGGCCTGGATTTTAGTGCAACCAAGTTGTATTAACTCTGGATGTGTTTGCCTGGATTTCAACACAGTCATGAGCTTAAAAGTGAATGCAATCTATGAGAACTGGAGACCATCACATTCCAAATTGACCACACTGACTGATAATTCTAGTCCACAATTCCATGGGCAGAGTAATAGGTTCACCGTTCACCATGTGTTTAGCAATTCCCTAGTTCTGATGATTCTTAAACTTTTTGTATATTGAAAGTACTGCTAGTTGCTACCATTGCAAAACAAAAACTTCATAGAGATATTACAGCATTTGGTGTTAATATATAGTTGTGATCATAAGTGTTCTGGCCACGAACATTTTGCAAACTGTTTGTTTTTGTTTTAAGGTTGTCATATGAAATGACAGGACACTTGATTGATCAAGAAAATTGCATAAGTAATTTGAGTTAGAAATTAAAAGAGAAGGAATCTTACAGCAGGTTGATGGTTGTGAACAATCTCAACAGCTTCCTGATTGCTCAGGTGTTCCCACAGACCATCTGATGCGAATATGATGAAACAGTCATTTGGTTCAAGATTGCGGGAGATGATAGATGGATCAGCACTCAGTAATGGCTTGCTGAATGATTCAGAAAGCCTGAACTTGGGTTTGATCCGCTCTGTGTTATACTTTGCATGTTTCAGGTATACATCACCGATTGATCTAGACACCTGCACTGCCACCACATAATCATAATAAGCACCAGACACATACTCTGATTAATGAATATAGTATACAAGGGACTCGAGAAGACCGACCTGTATGAGGCCCCTCACTCTCCAGACCCCATGCTTGAGTGCAACTATCTGCGCATCATCTGGATGTTGTGCCTTGAGCTCCTGCCTGACAGCCTCCTGACAGGCATTGTGCTCATTGGACAATTGCTCCGCGGTAATCTGGCCGGCGCGGCCTACCTTCTTCCCGAGAACGGCCCGAGAGTCGCCGAGGTTGGCGACGAAAAGGGTCCTGTTGTGCACGACACCGACGAGGCAGCACGTCCCGACCGTGGCGATGTCCGGCTGGGCCTCCCAGAGGCTTGACACGAGCGCGAGGAAGCCTTCCTCCGTGGCCAGGAAGGCCTCCCTGATGGCGTCCGCGGTGACGCCCCGCGGGCCGGAGGACGCCTCTGTGCGCAGCAGATCAAGCGTCAGCTGCGTGGCTATTAGGAATACAGTTTCACTCTCACGGCGCGCCCCGGCCGTGCGTGCCGGCCGCGGGATGGGGGTTGCATTCGGGCGTGGAATGGAATGGATTACCTCGGAGGTTGGGGACTAGGTGGTCGCAGGCGAAGCGGGCGGCGTCGGGGCCGCCGTGACCGTCGAAGATGCCGACGACGGTGCCGAGGGGCGGGGCGGAGTCGAGGCGGCACTGATCCTCGAGCACCTGGTTGGCCTGGGCGACGGCGACGGAGACGTCGCCGGCGTGGCAGCGCGCGAGGTCGCGCCACCAGAGCAGGCCGTCGCGGCCCTCAGAGTCTTCCCCGGAGGACGAGGAGGCGGAACCCGCCGCGGCCGCGTGGGCGCCGGGGCCCGGCGAGGTGGGCCAGACCCCGCCGCACGCCGAGAGGAGCCTGAGGAGCGGGCCCAGCATGCCCCCGCCACATCGCCGACCGGGGCGTCCCCGAGGCGGCGCGGTGAGGACGACCTGGCGCGGGCTCGGGCGCGGGCGGCGGCTGCGGAGGCGGGGCAGTTTCGGTGGTGGGGTGGTGTGGTGTGGTGTGATGTGGTGTGGGGAGGAGGAGCGAGGGCGAAGGCGAAGGCGAGGGTCGCAATCGGGCGCGTACGAGAAGAATGGGAGGGGAACGGAACGGAACGGGATGGAGCGGGCGGCAGGGCGAGCCGTGTCGGTTGGGTGCGACGCGGTGCGCGCCTGCCTCCTCGCTCGCGTCGCGTCGCGCTCGGTGGGATGGGGACATGGGGTTGGAACCTTTTTTTTAGTTTATTTTGTGAACGAATGGAAATAAAATAGTCGTTTTCTTTTCGTGCGTGCTTTAAAGTAAGCAGCCGGCGGCCGGGCGCGAGGCGTGTCGATGTCGCGCGGTGTGCCGCTCCGGCGGCTCTCGCTCTCGCATTGCTCGCATCGCCTCGCATATGGGTGTGCGGCCGTGTGCCCGCACATGATTTCTCAAAGACTTTGATCCGGCTAGAATAATAGTTTGTGTACGTCAAGATAATGTATATGTACGCACACCTCCGGACATTCTCAGACACTTTTGTATCAAGTGGCCGTCACGGGTTATTCGGTAACATTACGTTTACAAGCTTGTTAAGAATGTTGAATCTGATCCTAAAATTTTTCTATGACTCCACCACGGTCCTTTTTCGGTACTTTACTTGATCCATCCATTATTTCTTTCAACCGAAATACAAAAGGTTGCATCTCCTTGTGATCATATGGCTCTTGTCTGAACCAGTTGTGACTTTTTTTTTTTTTGCGAATGTACTTGCCGCGAATAAACTAATCATACTATACGAAGGGGTATAGTCACGTTAGTATTCACTGCTTTTTTAACTTCGTCTCAGGAATTATATTTTCGCTCTTTGTCTGCAAGTATGGACACAGATCATATGCAGTAGTTATTCACACTGCAAGATAAGTAGTAGCACCATCTCAGCCATCCAAGGAGCCACCGATGGCCAGGATCGGATCTTGTTTTCTCTCTCATTTTTCTCCTCCATACGCTATAATCAGTCACTGTTTTTTTAGGAAAGAGCAGTGCGCTATTTATGGAGAGAAGAAGCAATAGGTGGAAAAGGCGATTACATTTCTCATAAAAGAAAAACTGATTTCTTTACAAAAAATTATAATTTCCCAACTATTATGCAGTTTAAAAATTAACATAATTCTTTCATGAGATTTTCAGTTACATATAAGTATAAAAGGTGCAAATTAAACATGGGATCCCTCAATTCTAAATTCATCAGCGATCGGCGCTGGAAGACAAACGCTTTCTGTTTGAGAATTACAAGTATTCCCTCCGTCCCAAATGTAATTATGGGAAGCGTGCTGATCAAACTATGTCAACTTTGATTAAGTTTATAGCAAAAAGTATTAGCATTTATAACTCAAAGTAAATTTGACTAAATATATATTAAAAACCCGCTTTGACTAAATAAGTGTCAAAATTTGATCTCTCCGTCCCAAAATAAGTGTAGTTCTCGCTTCCCGAGAAATCATTTTGACTAAATATATATAAAAATTATTAATATTTATGTGACATAATTAGTATAATTAGAAAAATCTTTGGATCTATTTTTTTTAAAAAAAATATTTAGATATACAAATGTTGCACATATTTTTCTAGAAATCGAGTCAAACTTGCCGCACAGAAACCAAAATGATACTTATTTTGCGGAGTGTATTTTTATAATTTTGATACTAACGCTGTTATTTTTATAATTTTGATACTAACGCTGTTGTTGACTCACACGATCCTCTTTCTAGAAAAAAAAAGTGTTCATCGCTCTTTCCCTTTGCAAAAGAGAGCTACTACTGCACCGGATCCTGGTCCTGCAAATATAGGCTTATTTTTCTATTATAAAAGATAACACACAATAATACAGACAGTTAAAACTAGAGAGCATCTATAACCCACTCTCTAAATTATTATTTTTATATAGAGTTATGTGAATAAAAAAACTCTGTCTATAATCTTTTGTCAAACAACTTTTCTATATCTTGGTGTATTCACACCCCATCTTTGGCAAGACAAATTTTTAACCAAATGATCGATGGCTATATTCGAAAATATAATTAAATGAGTTGTCCAAGGGATGTTTTTGAAAATCTCTATATCTATCAATAATATAGGATATATAGAGAGATTTTCAAGACGCTCGAACCACCCACTAATCCTTACATAAGGTTCTATTTGGATCCCATGAACTAACAGGAACTCCAACAACCTATCTTTATTCTTTATTAGATTGCCGATTGAATTGCAAAATACCGATGTTTAGAATAGGAGAGAGAATCTTGGAAAATGTAGTGGCGCATTGTAGCTACCGATGCTTTTTTTTTTTTTTTTGCTAGCATCAATCACTCTTGTTTCACTGATGCTTAGTTTGGCCACATGCATGCAAAGGGTAGAGATAAGCCATGTATCATTACTCTTTTTTAGTGAGACCAACATTGTTGGGATCGATGTTGAATTCCTGCGCACACCACAGCTATCTTATTGGCAGGGATAGTGTTTTTGTGAAACATGGCTTCCAACAACTTCTTTAATTAGATATTCAAATATTGACATATTCTAATTGGATTTCTCGCCAACCAAAGATAACGAACCGCATTGACTCTCTAAATACGATATATAATATAGGGAAGTTGTTGATGGTAAAAAGATATATAGAACATATTTTATTGATGATAACTTTGACACATGCCATGTCACTATGAATCTGATGTGGCAAGGACATAACTAAATCTTAACACTAGTCAAAAAAGACCAATAAAATCCTAATGCTAAGAGCAGCTCTAAGAGAGTTGGTAAAAATAAATGTTAAATTTATGATTTAGTCAATCTCTAAAATAGAAAACTTTATAAAAAACAGAAAACTTCAACAACCTTCCCAAAATGGCAAAACTAGATAGCTAGCGTCACATGCAAGGCATATTTAGCATGCGAGATTTCAGAAATAGCCAATTTGCCATTTTACAAAACAAAATAGCAAATCTGTTGGAGCTTAATTTTATATAAGAAATTCTAAAAATAGCCTACATATCAAGGATAGCAAAAAAAAAAAAAGTTACAAACCAAGCAAATTTAAGCTCAAC
The DNA here is from genome assembly GCA_031170775.1 of Cymbopogon citratus. NCBI lineage: Eukaryota > Viridiplantae > Streptophyta > Magnoliopsida > Poales > Poaceae > Cymbopogon > Cymbopogon citratus. Next base: position 6,962 of record DXKC01004864.1, read on the forward strand.
TCTTTTCATATTTTATTTTTGAAGAATATATGCAATGCTCGGGACAAAGTACTCAAATATTGACACATACGGTAAGATTAGAGTTAAATACATGAATGGTCCTGAACTTGAACTTTTCTAGGTCTCTAATAAACTCTAGACAAGAAATGTACTAAAACTGTTATTTCTCTAATCGTGCACGAATCTTAATGCCCGAATGGAGGAATAGAAGCGCACGGACATCTCGTCGGCCGGGCACAGGCGCGCCGCGCACACCCGTCTCATTATCGGAGAAAAGGAGATCCAGACTAGGGTTTTAGGCGGCGATGGGTGCGGCGGGCGACGAGAAGGCGGCTGCGGCTGCGGGGGCCGGTGCCGCCGGCGCCGAGGGCGAGGGGGCGGTGGACTCCAAGGACCTTCAGCAGCAGAGCAAGGCGCTCGACAAGCTCACCGATCACGTCGAAGACCGGCAGCTCGATTCATCCCGTGTCCAATCCGTACGTTTAATCCCCTCCCCGTCCCCACCGATTCCTTCTATATGCTCATCTCTAGTGAGGAGTAGCTGGAGGATGTTGCCCTTTTTGGATCCATCACGCATACGTTGTTTTAGATTTTGTGCAGTTTACCTACTTTGGAGATGTCATGCTTCACCTAAAGTTCTGCCTGTAAATTTACCTGAATCCTGATATAGCCGCTCATGTGTAATTTTGCTTGCTTGAATCCTGGTATCAATGAAACATATACTGCAGTGAGTAGAAATAACAAAACGTGTTGTTCTGTGCAAAATCTCGTATCAGTACTATTGCCATTGCACTTCAGAATTGATCACCATACTAGTAGGAAGTCTAACTGCCATTGCACTTATGAAGCACTGCCATCACAAGTAGGAAGTCTAACTGCCATTGCACTTATGAATCGACTGCCATCAGGAATGAGAAGTCTAACTGCTATTTTTACATTGCTACAAATAGAAGCAAGCACATTGACATATCATAATTTCCAAATGTTGATTGTACCAGGAAACATGATATTTCTATCAGGCTCTGTTTGCACGTCAATCTGTTCTAACCTTCTTTTTAAGTTTCCTCACAAAATAAACTAGTAACGCCATGTCGTGGTCAAGTTATGTACTTATTTCTAGCTTAACCACAAAAGATGTCTGTAGGATTTCGTGCAGATCTGAATATAGTCTGCAGCATGTTCGTCAACTGCTATTTATTCTAAACTCAGTTTTCTAGCACCCTATAGAATTTTTGCTGTCACTCCATATACAAATATATCTCTTTTTTTGGCTACTAAATTTATCTAGATTGACCGAGTAAAGTAACACCAGTTTTTTGTCATTTAAGTACTTTTACTGCAGATTCATAGTTTCTTACCAACAACTGCGTGAGAAATTAGGAGTAAAAAGAAAGCCCCCAGTGGACCTTATTGTGTCCACAATGATATACATTTAATCATTTATTTACAGATGGAGGCTTTGGATCAACAATAAATGGCATTCGATTGTATTTGCTTGGATAGCATTTCTATTCGCCTTTGATTCTTATCTGCTCATTGCAATGATCTTCAGCTTTATTGTGTAGTTTTATGAATACTAAAGTCATGGATAAAAGTAGAAGTCAATGGCAGTGTTATAGAGAAATTTTTTGTTTGATTCAGCTATGCTTTTAAATTGGTGCGACTGTTTTTTACATGCTTTGTTTGTGCTGCAGGCCATGGCAGCACTTGCTTCATCCAAAGAGGCTGACTGGAATGCGATGAGGCTGAGGTTAGCACATAACATGTCCACAGCTATTAACCCCTTGCAATCCTTCCCCTGTGCTAGCTTTGGGAGGGCTTCACTTTTTGCAGCACAATATGGCAATAAAGCTTCCAGGATCTCTGTTGAGTTGGATGATCAGAAATTAGCATGCAAATTGGAAGAAAATCTAATTGGAATATAGCGTTATTGATTCTGTAATTTTAGCTTAACCTTTTCCTTTTGGCGGTCTCTGCGTTTCAGTATACTATATTGCTATTTGATGTTTCAATTTTTGTGCACTCTGTGATTATTCTATAGTTCATGTAACATATTATTTTATTGGGTGATGTGAACTCCCCATCTTTACAAAAGCAGATATAGTCCATCTCTTCCATTGGTGACATATTGTTTTATTTTTCTTTCCGGAAATGTGCCATGTAACAGTTTTATCAGATTCACTGCACTTACTCTTTCACCAGGGAGAAAGAACTAGCTGCTGTCAAGATCAACCCAACCGATGTTGAAATTATTGCTAATGAGCTTGAGGTACTCATCCAAAACCTTGACCCAAATAATGTTTAATTTTTAAAAAAGCTGTTCTCAAGTGTATCTGAACATGCAGCTGGACAAGAAGATTGCAGAGAGAACCCTCCGAGAGCACAAAGGTGATGCTGTAGCTGCGGTTCGATCCTTGCTGCACTAGTTTGGAGATTAGTTGCCGGCAATTATATGTTTTCCTTCAATCAACACAACATGTAATGATGTGAAGCTGTAGTACTTTCTGTGCCTATGTTGGAAATTTGCTGTCACAATGAAATGATCGACCAAGAGCCTGTCTTGCCATGAAGTTTGTGAACTATTTTCTGTTCTGCTGTAGAAGCCTCTGGTTTTAACCAGAAATCCTCCGAGACCTTCATTTGGCATTTGTATTTTTGGAGATAGCCGCAAACATTAGAAACAGAAAATGTGTATGAAACAAATGAGAACCTCTGATACACAACAGTTTTCTCGAATGGATTTTTCCAAGATGTAATTGTCTCTGAAAGCTGTACAGAGGGGATCACTGTGTTAAGTCATAGCTAGGTGAAGTGTCTTCAAAGTTAAGAAACATGGCAAATTGCATGTGTTTGATTGCTTTTGCATCATCCGACCTGCTGGCTCGTACTGTACAGTTGTTTGCTTGTTGCAGTGGCAATTCTTTCATCAAGGAGCTCCAACCTGCATATACAATACAGTAATATGCAAACTTTGTGTCAAAAAATTCGAGAGGGCCATCGGAACTCAAAACACGTCGCCCTTGCCACGCTCGCTATCCACCAGGGGGGTTTTCCGGCCGGGGCACGAGAAGAATTACCTGAAGGTTCTAGCAGGTTCCACTCGAATGGTGGGCGTTCGCTCGAAGTCCACGGTGATGGCGGTCCTCGAGAGGTCGTCGTCCCCGGCCGCGGCCGGCGGCCCTGATCGCGCTCGCGTCCGTCGCCGCCGCCGCCGCCGAGGTCTTCTTCCAGGAGAAGTTTGACGGTAAACACACAGATTTCACACGTCCCTTCGTGGTCTCTGAATCTCCTGTCTAGGAAAAATAGGTTAGGCGCCCCAGTGATATAGATCTAAGACAATGTGCTTGCATTCCTGTTCGTTGGTTCGTGGAGCGATGCCGGTGCCGGCTGTTACGTTTTTTGTGGTCTCCTTTGTTCCGAGCGCGTTCACGTCCGTGGGAGTCCAGCGTGCTCTGCGCCGCACCGCGAGCGATGCCGGTGCGGCTGTTACTATAATGCTGGATGTTTTCTCTCGTGATCTCACCCAGGTCTCGGAGTGT
>DXKC01004884.1:0-11561 GCA_031170775.1 Cymbopogon citratus
CATGGCTCCATGGCGGGGCTTGCCCCTCGACTCTTCTATCAGTGAGCCCCTTCCCATCTCAGTGAGCCTCCTATTGGCCCCAACTTCTCTCCCTTGCGAGCCCCTTTTGGGCCTTCCACCAAACCTGACTCATGTCAATAGTGAGCCTTTCCACCTACCTGCCCCTCGTCGTGGTGTACTCCCGCTTCAGGCTCTCTCGCTTCGTCTATAGCTCAATCAGTTAGAAATACGGTGGATGAAGAGTGGGTCCCATATAGCAATGTCAGCTGAAAATGGATTGAATATCCTGACCTGAGAGCTCATGTTGAAGGAGTGTAAAAATCTTAGAAAAAAAAAATGAAATATCTCGATTCAAATGTAGAGGCCCTGATTTGAGGGCTGCTATTGTAGATGCTCTTATTATTGGCATATCTTGATCCTTGACAGCACAAGAAGTAGTACAATATATTACTACCTCCGATCTATTTTATATGGTGCACATGCATATCAAGATACAAACTTTAAAAGTTTACCAATAATTAGGCTAATATATTTTAACTATTATAAATTTATAATACAAACTTTATATGATTGGATTTGTAAAGAATTATAATATCCACTAATTATAAGCTTATAAGCATAAATAATATTTTATAAAGCGAACAAATGGTCAAAATGTAATGATGGAGTATATCGTATGGGTATGTATGCTAAATAATATCCACTAATTTCTTAATAAAACGAGTGGTCAAACTTGGGTTTGAAAAGGTCAAATGTCTTGTAATTTGGGATGGAGGGGGAGTAGTGAAGTTCTTAGTAGGGACATCAATAATAGTTGGCATGTCCCACAAGTTGTAGGACAGATTTGTCCCTACTGGAAACTTCTACTGTACAACAATATAATTTATTTTTCTTTCTTTGGAGCACTAAAAGTCTTTAGTACTACACAATATTATTGTAGAAAGTTCTTAGGAATATAGAAAATTCTTCAAGGTATATTTGGAAAATTAATTTCTAGTACGATATACATAAATAAATGTACTCCCACCTTTTAAGGTATATTTTGGCAGTTAATTTATTGTACAACACATAGGTAAATGTACACCATTACTCCTAAACTATAAGATATCTAGGCTATTAAAAGTGTCACAAAAGATTTTATTTTTTCGAATTAACTCTTCAAGCCATTAGGCCTAGTTTTGATAGTCCATCCATTAGTAATAATAGATCATATAATCAATCTTTGATCCACAGAAGATGATTATATAGTAGATTACTATAATCAAGATTCTTGATAAACATAATCCTATAGTCCAACAGGTTATATGAATTTATAGGTGTTGAAAGTCCAACATATGTCCAACTTGTCAAACTATGAAGGATAAGGTATGAAGGCCTCGTTTTTACCAACCACAATCAATCATCATGATCTAGAGTCCCAAAACATTGATTATTATAATCCATAATCCTGATTAGAATAATCCTTTATGTAATCTCAATTATAATGATCTAGCTATGATCCAAACTGGCCACGTAACGCCTCTTATCAAACCACCAAACTGAAGACCGACATTATGTTTCTCAACCAAGAGAAACCCAGGAGGTGTAGAACCTCATGACAATGCTTCAACCAAGATTATGACAAAAAGACATCACTATTATTAGATCGACAAAGAACCAAGCAAGACAAAGAACAAGCAAGACGTTTGCCAGAAAGTGCCCCACATCCAAACCCCGCCCAACCTCTAAATCATGTGGCTTTGCCTTTGTGCACCAAACAAGCCCTCACCATGCGTGGCTAGCTGTAACGTCACGCCTCCTCGAGGCCGGTCCCGTTTACATCTGGCAGCTTAACCAGGACATAGACTATCATCACAGACCAACACCAGTCTTTTCTACACACTTTGTCCTCACTCGTGCACACCCGGGAAGGACTTCCCGGTCGGTCACCCATCCCTAAATTGCTCCAAGCCAAGCACGCTTAACTTTGAAGTTCTTTAGAGATGAGCTTCCGGAAAAGAAGTTGCAACTTGTTGGTATAAGTATCCTATTAATCTTGTTAAGCCTTGGACCGGGTGTTACACTAGCCAATGAAGCAATGGATGCATCATGCCACCGTTAATTGGAAGACGCTACTATGCCGACTAAGCCAAAGGCATGCGTGACATGTCAAGATGATGCTAGCTTCCACTTGCCTCTACTATCACACCAAACATAGGTTACCACACATGGGCACACCAATATGCTACACAAGGCAGCAACCGCCACCACCACTGTCGCACCAGACCAACCAAAGAGCTTACACCAATCTACTACACAAGGCAACAACCGCCTCCACCACCGCAGCACCAGACCAATCAAAATGCTTGCAACCACCACTGCTGAAACTCCAAGGTAGCTAGCCAAAAAGATCTTCCTTCAAAGTCACAGTAGTCTACATGGAATGTAGCCAACACTACTACAGATTTGTTGTTCTATGACGCTCCGTTTTCGTCATGGAAATGCAAATCATCACGGAGTTCTATGACCAAACAAAAAAACATCTTGAAAGTGCCCCTTTTATGACCATTATGGAATCATCATGGAAAAATTTGTCATAGAAGACCTAACCTCTAGTAGTGTAACCAAGTCATCGCTATAGGTCCTCTCATCTCCAAACAAGAAATCAACAACCATGTTGTCTGCTCGCTGAAGAGGCTCTGGTCGTGTTTGCATACTACCGCGTAGCACCCATGCATGCACATCCACTCATGTTGCCCCCACATGGGCCAGCTTCACGCAAACACTAGAGAGCCCACCACATTGTCCCCCAAGAACTAGCCTAAAGTTGTCGAGTAGTCACTAGACCTAACCACCCCTACAACCAGCCTTCTGTCTTCTTCGACAAAGAGAAGGTGGACTTGACGATGTTGTGCTTACCAATGGAGGCCATAGAGGCCGCCTTCTCGGTGGGGCGATGGTGCCGCTTTGCAGCAAGGTGATGAAGGTAGCCAAGAAGAGGTTCCAACCACCACGTTATGGATTGGGTTGATGGCTTGCCCCCTTTCCCACTCTCCATCTAGTATAACAACAATTGGAACAAGACTCGTTGTCCTAGGGAAGGAAGCCCAACTAGCACTAAGCTTGCAAAATATTGATCCTTGGATCTATCCACCACACCACATATGATGGATTTGTCACTATACAGGGTTAGCAAGAATCCTTGAATGTTATTCGATCTCTCCTATTCAGTGTGCTATAAACAAAACGAAGGATTTATGTTATGCTTTATGTTATTGTATATGATCTCAAACGAAGAAACTATGTAGAGTTACTAAAAGGTAGCATTAAAAAATTAGCATGTTAGAACTTGACTAGTCGTTATAATGACTGTATTCTTAAACTTTTGTCCATTTAACTATTTTTTATTTTGAAAGTTATACTTTAATTTAATTGTTTAATTTTTTGTTTAAATTTTTGTTAGGTAGGTTATTTGTTATGGTGGGAGATGCATATGTTTTGTGTAGTTTTATGTTTATAAATATCACTAAAGTTAGCGTATGCTGTATCACACTTGACAAAAATTTGCTACTAACCCTCACCTGTTATTTACCACCTTGTCTTAAAATATTGTTAATTATTATATATATGATTCACAATTGTATAAATTTATGATATATGTGATTATATGTCTAATTTAATTATATTTTCTATGTATTTTTTGTATGGTATATTAATTAGTTTGAAAACCAACAGTAGACATTATACTTGCATGGCGTCCCATGGTACTCTTGACCTCCACATCTATGACCTACATGAAACTAGGCAAAAGCGCAGTGCTTCACTTATCCATTCGAACTGAAGAAATTGATGCAGCGAATGGATTATAGAAGAAAACTACAAGATGTGATGGTGATGATGCTGATGATGATGATGCCGAAGTTGTGTAGTTGTTTTGAGTAAATATAGACATGCATTTTCATCTTTATTTGGAATATTGTATTTTAAAACTATTATTTTTGAACTTGTTACCTTTATAGTTTATATATTTGAGAGAACTACATAGAAATATAATTTTGTATTTTTACATAAAAAAGAGTTGTTTTATATTTATTTAATATACACACTCTTATAAAATGGGTAGATGCATCTTTTGGTGACTAAAGTTGCTTCTCACAACTAAATATAAAATACTTCAAATAAAGAAAACCAACGATAGTGTAACTAATAAAGAAAAATGACACATGGAACATATAACAATAAAAAAAATCATGCCATACTAATAAGGCATAAATAAAAATAAGAACCACCATGGCAAAATTGACAAGTAGTTGAGTATTTGTATAACAATATGATTATTATATTTAAAAGAGATAATACTATTTTAGTTACATTGAGCAAATAGTCTCATACATATTGATATAGTACCCCAGTTGAAGATAAAACATAAGTTCACATTTTTTGTCACCATGGTATTACAAGTTTCTATTGTATAAAAACTTATGATATACCATTAGAATTGATGATATAGTATACTGGATTAAATATGTCATAGTAAATTCACAAAAATCATGCCGTTTTCGCATATATTATGTTTCTTAATGATGTCGTTTCCAAATCTTTAAATGCCTTTTTTTTGAAAAAAATAGTCTAGGTAATTCGTTGTCTTCAATACTTAGCAAAATTATTTAGTAGTAGCAAAGAAGTTTCTCCTTATTGAAAAATAGGTCGTTTTTCGATTTGGTAACACCATAGATTTAAGATCATTCACATCATCCTAACGATAATAGGTTTGGTATGCTATGCATGGTAGTATCATAAATCTATTTGACTTGGAATACAATCTTCACTGGCAATAATGGAATGTTGGAGATATGCCAATTAACATAGTAGATTTCCCTAATAGTATGAGCACATGCAAACTAGCCATGCATGTTAAGATGTAACAACATATATAACAATAATCTGCTTTCCATTCCTTCTATGCATGGTACTATGCTTGAAACCTAGTTTTTCCTTAAATTATGCTTGATAAATATGCGAATGGGAATGCTAACTTGATTATGGTGGTTCTTATCTCATATAGCGAAGCAAGCGAAGTCAAACCAACACTATAAGTGATTTCACATGATCTTGGCTAGCACGCAAAGTGAACTGAACACTTCAAGTGATTTGAAATGATCTCAATTGATTACTATTTTTTACATCTTCCACCTTTTCCACCCTTTACGCTCAAAAGTGGTTATTGTCTAGTCAACCTTAGTTTTGTATAGTTCGAATATAGTTGTCTTTGCCAATGCACTTAGATTTGTTGTCCACTTGCAAATTTTACTCGTGAAAGCTACCTCTTCTATAGATATACATTGTATGGGCATATGTCTATAAACTCACTAGAGTCATTGCTGTTAAATTTCTTAACATATTTTTTCCCTTGAGCATATCTAGAAGTGCTCATTTGTTGTCCTAAAAGACCATCATGGGGTCGCTGTCAAGTTATGAACATGTACTCAACTTATTCCATATGTTTTGTACCCTTTCATATGGCTATCATTCTTAATTAGCTAGAATTAAGGGACAACACCTAAAAAGAATATTATAGTTAGTTCAAGGAAGGGAATGAAAAGGAAAGGACTAAAGACAAGAAAAGTTGGTTATGTAGAAAACCAAGTGGGTAGAGCCATATGCATCAACTAGACTAGCACCCCATATAAAACATGTCATGCAAACAAAAGGACTGTGCATCCATGTTCTCATAGATTCCACAACATTTGAAGATGGAAACCTTTGTTGGGAGTGCGTGGAAGAAAATTTACCAAGCTAAATCAAACTACTCAAAATATGGGGCAGTTAATTACCAATATTTAGAAAGAGCACAAAAGCCTAACCAAACATTTAGCTAACAACTTCCTCATACAACCCATCCTACCCAACTTGAAACCTCTTGGATTTTCCACATGAGGCATATAGCACTTTGAGCCTTTGACTCCTATAGTACCTAATCATAACTTCAGAACCAAGGTAGTTTAGATAACCATCTAAACTTTAGAGTCGGTTTAGATGGTTGTCTTGGTATGTAGTGGTCCAAACTCTAGAGCTAGATAAAAGGAACATCACCTTACATTGATAAATATGATAGGGTGTGTAGGTAGAGAAAAGTCTATTTTTCAAACATTAGCTTGGATATCTAGATGACACCATATCGAGGACTCTCAAAGCTTGCATTGGAACCATTTCTTCAAATTAATAGATTTGAATCCCATCAATACCATATTTGCTCTACTCATCTTTATCACCCATTGGAAGTCCATGTTTTTCCCCTTTAGTATCCTTGTCCATATAATTACTATTTTTATTGCCTTTTTGGTTTGATCTTAGAGCTTCATATAAATATGCAAAAAAGATCAATGATCTACATCTAAACACACCCCTTATCTTTGAAATTATGGTAATATGATCACAAAAGATATTTCTCCATGTTGTGATTCATCAATCAAGGGAGTAAAAGGCAAACAATATAAACAAGAAGTTCATAAACAGAAATTGCCCTAGTTCTTTACATTTACTTGTGTAATTGCTTGATACAAGCATTGTGGTGATTATGGACTTGCATATATGTCCAGTAGCTCCTATTTGGTTCATCAAACTATGAATAGAACATATATTCCCTCTAGACTCCGGTCACAACATGTCAATTTAGGACAAAGTTTGGTCAAACCTTCAAAACTATGAACATTTATAATTTTAAATCTTTTAGTTTGGATACATGATATATTGGCATATTTGTATTCTAAAATAGCTATAACATCTTGAAAATATAATCTAGAAGATATTTGTGGTCCAATATATGCATCAAAGACCATGAGTGAATTTGTCACAAGTAGTTTGTATCATGGCTGAGTTCAGATGTTTTTTTATAGCAATGAGAACTCTTAAAACATCTAGAGAAATAGTGATGCAAAACCTTTGTGAGAACTAAATAGAGTAGAATAGTGTATGGAATGTGATGGGCCAGGGCATGAACTCAAGTTTCGTGGCCTATCAAGTCAAATTCAAAACCATAAGGAAATGAGACATCATAATAAACTGTATTCAACTGTAAGATCCAGGGTTTAATTCATAATAATATACTTACCTCCAATAAAACTGGCAGCTGTTTTTTTTTCCACATGAGGTGAATATATATAAGCTGATTTTCCAAGAGTACATTATGCAATGAGCTAATTCATATTCAACTTTTTCTCCTTTTCAGCATAGAGGATACATATAACCGCTATCAGAAATTTTCTGGAGAAGGAAGGAATGTGAATGACCATCCAAATAAAAACAATGTAAAGATCTTGATGTGGCTTTTCCAACGCATAACATGCAGCCTAAAGTTGCCCAGCTTTTGATCATATTTTTTAGAAAGAATCAGTCTTTACATACTGTGACACTTGCCAGTTGCCAGCATCAAACAAAATGTTCTGTTGGCACTATGCAAAATATCCTATTTGTACAGTATGCAAAATATGAACAAATATATAATATCAAACTTTTGATAAATGTAGCTTACTAGGGTGTTTCTGCTACAGAACAGGGATGAAGCTTCTTCGGATTTGCAGTTGATGTTGAGCAAGATTGCAGCCTGGTACACCCAGAATTCAGGATTCCCACTCACTTTTCTTCACCGCTTTTGATAAATGATTATAATTATTACTTCAAACCAGCAGGTCTCCCCAGAGCAATGCTGACGAATCAGATGTTAATGAGCTGGAGAAGCTGGAAAATCTTCTGAGAAATGCTTTGAAGGATACAAGATCCAGGAAGGTAAAGCATTTTTTTCTTGAAGTCCGAACAATAAGGCCACAAGCAGGACCCTTGATTAGTTTTCATAAAACTAACCAAAGCTGTTTTCTGTTCCTATCTTTGTGCCTTATTTTTTTTATTGAAAGATTATTCAAGTTGAGATGAGTCAACTCTGGTGCCTTTGGGTAGCTAGTTCAGCATCTCGCAGCTTTGGCGTACCTTCAGTTTGGCTAATGACAACCCAATAATATGGGAGTCTAGAATATACCAAATGGATGCTGCAGTTTTTTTTGTTTTCTTTGGATGTTGCCAGCTTCCATCTTTCCACTCTGTGTAAATTGCTACTGCACAACTGCACAAGTGGTGTATTTTTTCTCTCTTAACCTTCTCTTTCCCCCCTGTCTCTGCTCTCTGCTTTTGTAATTGTACCCTGGTTTCTTTACTTAATTGATCTTCAGTAGGGGCAAGCCGCAAGCCCCTCCTGTTTTCCTAAAAAAAAAAAAAGGAACCATCGAAAGATGTTTTGCTTATATTATCTTTACCTGTTCTTTATCTGAATAAGCTTTCAATGGTACCTCTGCTATGAATGAGACAACATCTTGTATTTTATATGCTACTTTACTGGACTACTTCTGACAACGGGCTATCCATGAGGCTTGTGAAAGTCTCCGTAGCCTGCAGCCTGAAATGACCAGTCGGCTAAACTACTGTTTAATATTGCCAAATGCCTGCAATTCAGTGCTATGCTAATTCCTACTTTGGTATGGTGATCAGATGCAGATGCTGGCGAAACAAAACAGTGGCGCGAGCACAAGCGGCCAGAAAAGGGAGGGCGCTACAAGTCAGGAGCGAGGAACGGCATGAGCACAGATCTGTCCAACTGACGAGTGAATGTGGGCATGGGCGTGGGCGTGCACCGTGCACCTAATTGAGATGGCTCCTTCTGACTGATCGATGCTTGTACTGATTGCGGCCTTGTGGGTTGCGAGATTGTACATTGTTGTTCTAGCTTTGAGCCTGCCAACATGCAGTGTCTGTCCTTGTCTGTTGTGATATGCAGCCTACCTTGTAATGGCCAAAGTTTGGTGCTGCAAGCACCAGGCAGCCTGCAACTGGTCAGGTTGCATTCCATGCTTGACAGTATATACAGTAGCGAGTTACTGTATTTGAGTTCCTATACATACGCGTGCTTAGATGGAAAAACTGGCCGGGCTAGGTAGTTCCATCGAGCAAAATGATGATGGTATTGCACAGGTGCTAGTTAAATAATAGTTCTTGGCCTGGTGTTCACGTATGCCGTCAATCATATAACTGGAATTCTTCTTCCTAGGTTTGTGGGTTGTGATACCTTGACGTGGTATGAGATTTGTGCAACATCGCTGCTGTTTTTGGATAATATCCATTGGTCATGTTCTTTGCCTGAACATTTGGAGAACTACTCCAGTGCTGCTCATTCTTTTTTTTTTAAAGCACAAATCTCAAAGCAGGTTAACTAAGTAATTAGTTCTTTTTAATTATTGTTCCTCCTGATTATTCCCACGTGAGCCCCGCCCGGCCTGTCAAGCCCAGCCAGTGTCCAAGCCTAACTTCCAGATCCTTGTTCTTCGGTGGTGGCTCTGCTTACTCATCGAAAGAGACCACACGGGGAAGCGGTAAGCGGCTCTGTTCCAAGTTCTGCTTCCGGGCGGCAGCCATGAAGACCTGGAGGATATGCACGACAGGGCTCCCGGAGGCCAGAGCTGCTCTTGTAGCGGTATATCCCCTCATGTCTGAGAGGAAGACACTGATGACGATGCACATGTATGAAGCCGGTGCAGATGCCATAGGCCAAGCTTCGGCCGACATATATGGTCATAGATGTAGACGAAAACGGTGATGGTAAGAAGCGTGCCGACGTTTATCAAGAAGAAGCAGTTGAAGGAAAGGCCCATAGCGGCATGCTCAGCTCGTCGAACTGGCCGAGACGTTGGACTTGAGCCCGCCGGCGCCGAGCATGACGAGGATAGAGGCGCACACACGTACATATACACCTTGCCCATGTGGCACGGCCCAACCGCGCGGCGGCCGCAGCTGTCTAACCTCCGTGGACAAATGCAAGAAGTTAAGCCACTTGACTTCTGCGCGTGCGTGCATGGATCAAGATGACCTCACGGCATGCCTGAGCTCGCTACCAGAAATCAAGTTTGCATGCTGAGGAGAAGCCGAGAAGCCAGGTTAAAGTCAATGACGTTGGCGAGCAGAGCTAGCGTGGGTCAGGACTGGACATGACCTCTGGGCTTGGATGGGCCAGGCCCATGCATGCGGATGCAAAGAGAAACATAATCGACAAAATGATAATTAGTAAGGCTTCGATATTCGTGTAAATTTTTAAAAAAGAGGAGTAATAAGAGCAAATTGCCATCCTGGTTTTGTGACATTTGATAATTAGTGAAGCAGTAAAACAGTATTAAAAAAAACTGAAGCAGTAAAACAGTACTTATTAAGAAAAAACTGAAGCAGTAAAATCATTCCCTGCAGGTAAACAACTGAAGAGTACAAAACAGAAGCATTTTCTTATGGACAAACAATGGATTGTCGTGGAAGGGCGCGGTTTGGGGGAATCCATCGACGAACCTCACTCACCTGCAATTTCGCGAAGCGAGCGAGCGAGACCGCGAACCCGGAAGAAATCAATACCACAGCCGTGTCGTCAGGGAAGGGGCTCGGGTGCCTGCACGCGCGCGGCGCAGCAGCCGTCGTCGCTCGAAACCGGCGGGGGGCTCGCGATGGCGGCACGGCGGATATATAATAGCCACGGCGCCGCGGGCGGACCCATCTGTCCCGCGCCGCCGCAACCACGGTGCATGCGTGTCGTGTGTACGCGGGCGCAGGGCGGGGCGGGGCAAGCGCGTGGATGGATATATACGAAAGACGGTTGCGGGGCGACACCAAATGGCATCACGGCACGACACGGATGGACGCGACGCGATGCTCCCGCCACTCGATCTCGTGTCCAGGCGCCGTTGCTCGCTTGGCTCCTCGCCACGTCGCATCGGCAGGTGGCGGGCGCACCCCACGAGTCGACACGTACGTCCTTCTACCCAAGCAGCCAGCGAGCGGTGCCGGCCGCCGCCTCGGCCGGGTTCTTTGTACGACTAAGTACGAGACTACGATCGAGGTGGCTTTGGATTGTTGGATGTGCACAAGACATGCACTGATGCACGAGAATTGTTGCACAAAAAGTTCTGTCGTCTTGACTGGGATGGGATATATACAGAAGCATAGAGCATTTTGGGTCATGATGCGGCCCAAGCATGATATTGCACTATTGGGCCGGGCTGGATGGACTCGCTGGATACAGGGCGAGGAGGCCAGGCTTGGGAGGGCCAATGGGCTGCATTTATATTCAGCCAACATGCTTCGCCCCCGTTTCACCCTCATACCCGTGGCGAAGAGGGCTCAACACCGTTTTGACCCAAAAGTTTTTTTTTTTGACAACAGTTTTGACCCAAAAGTTGAGTTCCATCAATCGTGAAGAAACTGTTGGTGAAGCAGCGATGACAGCTTTCTTGGCCTCTTGCAACCACCATTACTGACTGAGTCTATTACGACAATCAAGGGCAGAGCCAGGAATTAAATACAGGGGGCATCTATTTGAGTAGAGCTAGTAAACGGTACCTTTGTTGTTGTAGTCCCGTATATATAATGGAATATATGTTTCACAAATCATAACAAAAAAAATACATATATGTACTGATGCATCTGATCGAACTTTTCCAATTGGTTTCTTGGACTGTTGATTAAATGATTGGATAAGATAATACTGGTGGATGATTAGG
>DXKC01004892.1:0-10430 GCA_031170775.1 Cymbopogon citratus
TTGTCGGTGCACAAGTGAACACCGGGTGAACAAAAATCATTGTGTCATCCTTTGTCTCCCGATGATTGGCTCTACATCTCTTGTGATTGATTGATTGATTGTATATCATCTTGGTGATTGGCTACATCGACATCTTCTCTTCACCGGTGGTATAACAACTCCTATTCCCTTTGCACTACCTTTCTAATGTAGCTTGTTTAGCTTGTATAGCTTGTTAGTGGTAGTTTAGTTTGCTCACTAGTGTAGAAAATAGTGACATAGACTTTGTGTGTACTAGAGACTATACTTCACTAGAATTGTGGATAGGAGGCTTGCAACACCTAGTAGGCTAAGCAAAACTTGCATTACGCCGTTTGTTATACTAATCGAAGTTGCTTAGTGGTTTTGTAGAAATTTTTTATAGGCTATTCACCCCCTCTAGCCATCCTAGACCTTACACTCGCCTAGTAGAACTTACAATACTTGCTCTAAGCGAGGATAACGGGGCGTTTGTGCATTAGCTCGACACATGGCTATGGGTCTAGACGTGTAGCCAAGTCTTCCAAACAGTCCTAGGATCCAGTGCAGTACCTAGGCCAGTCTCAGTGCATCGTTTCATCTCCCAGTTTCCAATGTATGAAACTTATCATGAAATAGGTGTGCTCTCTCAGTGCACAGTTTTATTACACGAATTTATAGGACTACTTTAGCCTTTTGGGTCCCATCTTATCTCTATCTCCGCGCCGGAGCAGCCTTCCTGTTCGGATGAAACCCTCAGTGGGGGTTTCACCTGGTTTCACGGCGTGGAAAACAACGCCCGCGACGTTTCACCATGGTGAAACGAATTCCTTCTCTCTCCTATGAGTTTCATACAAAAGTGCACATATGCTGATATGACATCCTAATAAATGTGCACGTCACTTCCATAAAACTCCCACTGAGACCGGCCTTCCTACTGTAACATAAGCAGTAGCAGGTTCTCAGCCCTCCAAGTCTTGATCAATGGCTAGGATCAAATCTTTGTTTCTTTCTCAGTTTTTCTGTGCCCCATGTGCTATCGGTGTGCTTTTTTTTTAAGAGAAAGAGAAGTCTGCAATAAAATGTTGGCACTACTTTTTGAGTTTTTGAGACCATCAGTGCCATGGAGCGTATATGTTGAAAAATACAAAAACATATCTAGAACTATTAAATCTCAAAAATAATTTTGATACACTCAAATAATTTCTGAACATATACGTTTAAAGGAAAATAATTTCTCCACCTCAGTAACCTCATGTAACTCTAATAATATGAAGTTTTCTACTACTAGTCGAATGATTTTATTTTTAAAAATTACTCCCCCAAAACCGACTTTAGCTAAAATCATATTGGGAAAATAATTTTATTTTCGCTTAAGTATATACCCCATCCTTCTCAAAATAAGTGTCATTTTCGGTTTTCGTGCCATAAATTTGACTCGATTTGTAAAAATTGCATGCAACATATGTATCTCTAAATAAATTTGTTAAAAACTAGATTTAATGATCTTTCCGATGACACTAGTTATATACATAAATATATTCATAATTTAAAAATATATTTTGCAAAGATATTTCTCGGAAAGCGATAACGACATTTACTTTAGCACGGAGGGAGTATGTTGAGAAATTGTTTGATTGGAACAATTTTTTAAAACATATAGTGGTATCAGTATATTTTTGTGTTTTCCACCTATATGCTGCATAGTGCATAGTGATATTTTTTAATTTTATACTCGAACTAGGTAGCATGCCCGTGCGTTGCTACGGACAACTAAATTTTATACTAAAAACATAGAGATCGCACAATAAAATAACAATATTGTAAAATTGAATATCCGTATCAAAGTGATATTTTTTTAAAAAATAAGGCAAAATTCATAAACCCTCCCTTCTCTTCCTCGACGCGCGAACGATGGAGGCCATGGAGACGGGTGCCATATATCACATGCAGAAGAGGAGCTGCGATCAACATGGGGGTGTTGTTACTTACTATGGGCGATGACATGGGCGATCGCAGGGAGGAGGTCCCACCTGCCATCACCATGCATTTGGAGTTGCAGGATCGCAAGGTTGAGCAGACCAATGACCAGTGTTTTTTTTTTGTCTCGCGATAACGTTCTCCACCTTTTACTCTTTTTAGTTGTGAGAGAAACTATTCCTCCTTGGTGCCCTCAACTTGTTGTGATTGCCAACACGACACAATTTAGTATGAGTTCCAGCTTTCCAGCTAACCAGCTGGGAAACAAGAAAATAATAAAGTGATGTCTCGCGTGCACCCTCTAATTTACAATCTGCTTAAGACCTTAATTAGGTCTTTGAGTTCTTCATGGATATTGTCTCTACATTCATTTGCATGGCTCTTCAAAATGTCCGTAAAAAAATTCGGTCCTCGGTGATTTTGATAGCAGTGCATGGCAGATAAAAATTAACTTATTACTTTTCAAAACACAAATGCACTTTTTAGCATTAAAATTAATAAAGGAATCAAAATGGTAAGGAGATGGCAGCTGTACCTTTAACTACCATCTCAGTATCAGTGAAATAAAAAAGAACAGGGTGTCAAGGATCTTGGTCATCGCACTGTGACAGGATCCATGCACGGCCAATTAGCATATTTCACACAAATTTATAGCAACACATGATGCAATATATATATACTAAATAAAATAAAATAATTTAGAAGGAAACTAACACATCATGCACCCTTGAAATATTTTTGAATAGTCTATATTATTATAAGGCAATAATGGACCTTCATTCCCTGCTGCTCCTGTTTTGCTAACGCATTGGCTGCAAATTGCAATTGTGACTGCGAGAGGGGCAATATATAGTTATCACGAATATACTAAAATTACTAAATAGTATAAGTGCTAATATACCTCCAAGTCTGTCACTTGGTGAGACAATGAATGTTCATGCCACTGAACCGTAGACGACGAGTCAGTTATCCCTATGTGATTGAATAATATTGGCAGCAAGAAACATCACTTCATGGTCGGAAAATGAACCTGAAATTTTAGAAAAACTTGAGGTGACGAAATTAGATCACAAGGCTGAAAGGGAACAACAAAAAAATCATTCAAATTAATTAACTTCCTATACCACTATAGAGTCGGAGCTAATTGGTATTTTTGAGCAATCGCATGTAGATTGTTGAACAAAAATTACCAGTAAGATGATCGCTGGGACTTCAAACCCCAGAGTAAATGTGACAAGAGAATATAGTCTAATTAAAGAAGAAGGAACTATATGGAAGTCATACAGCATACATGATGTCTCGTTAAAGTGATGACAGGCGTAATAACAAATTGAAATCTAAAATGATCGTCTGGAGTTGAGGTCACTATATATACCTGCCTATACCGCCTCTCTGTAATAAGGCTTACCTAGTGTAAAAAGAGCATTGGTGCGCATACCATGGAGAATGAATCACAAGCTATACCTGCACATCAGACGTTCAACGTGGAAGAAAGGCACTCAGATTGTCATCAAATTCTATGCCAAATTCGTTTGCATGTTTAGTGCGTTTGTGGTCAACAACCTAAGACAAGTGGAAGTTAGGTTAGATAAAAACTAAAAGACAGTTTTTATCAGCTGACTCAATATTACACAAAGTGCAGTGAGATCATGAACCTGACAACTGGATTGCTCCAGCCTGGATGGAGGACACTGCCTGGGAACTATCTTGGAAACCTAAAATTCAAATTGACATTCAGAAATAGCAGCATCGATGCATGGGAGAGATTCAGACCTGTGATATGTTAAGGATACAAGAAACATTTGTTTAGAAGTGCTGATTGCAGAATTGGAAAGGACAGCAATTCTTCTACCTCAAATCATTAGTAGGTTTCACTGACAAGCCAGCTATTCTGTACCTACGATCCATGACATACACAGATGCAATAGATTAACGGCTTGTTCCAAGAACTAATCAAGTCAAGTTCAATTTTAGCAACAGCCCTACATTCTGTACCTACGTTCCATGACATACCGCAGCAGGCACCATCCACAGCACGCCGAAAGAACAGTGCCGCGTGCAGACCTGAAACAAACAAAGTATGGGCAAAATCAGTAGAAGACAACAAGGAAACCAAAGAGAAGAAAAAAAAAACAACAACATCGGGGGGTGGCTCAGGAGAGCACGACTTCGGACGTGGTCGCAAACTTGATGGGGATCCATGGCAGGTCCTCGCCAACAGGGAGACAAAGAACAGAGCTAGTAAACCACGCACACGATAGATAGAGGACACGTCACAGCATCGGGGGTGGCTCCTCACCTCCGCACGAGCTTGTAGGCTCCGTCCTCGTCGGCTGAAAGGTGGCGGCCAGCAGAATTCTGCAATGGCGGATCGAGCAACTCGGATGCTGTTGTGCGCGCGGACGAAGAGTAGGGGCACGCACAGCGAGGATGTACGACGGCGACGGTGACTGAGAGGAGGCGGCGGCGTTCAGGCTTGGCTTAATTCTCCTGATGGTAGCTCGTTCCAGCGAGGGCGACGACGACGCGAATGCGATGTTGCAGTTGAGACGTAGAGGGAGAGAAGGCGGCCGCGTAGGGGCGCACGGCGAGGATCACACGGAGAACGATCCTCGCCATGCTGTGGGGCCGTGATTGGTGTCTGGTTCTCGTAATTGGTGCCTAGGCAGACCGGCGTTGATTGTCTGTTTCTTTTTTTGTGAGACAAGTTTTTGGGTGCCCGTTTATTTTCTGGATCTCATTGTCTATTTCCTTTTTTTTTTGGCAAGATTTGTCTCTCTTGGTTTGTTTCATTTCCTTTTTTACGAGATTAGCAAGACGTGGTTTCTGGGAAACCTTCTGGGCGTCGTTTTTTTTTGGAAAGAACGGATTGCGTGATGTTTGCTTGGAGACTCGGTTCGCAGGCACGCGGGGAATCGAATCGAGGCCACGGAGTCCCGGAATCGCAGGAAGGCTGCAGGCAGGACGAAAACAAATGTCGCACCAAAAAGGTGTCCATTCTTTGTTCTTATTATTTGTGGAAGATAAGAAAATCAGTCGCTCGCTTTTTTTTTTAAAGAAATCAGCCTCTTCTCTCTCACGCTCTCCTTAAGGCCTGATTATCAAAGAGTAACACATTTTAGTAACTATCGATTCATAAAACATATTCGACTATTGTAAGACCACCAAAACAATACCCTGTGAACTGTGAAGGTAGCATACAGTGTGAAGCCAGGATCACAGAACAGCCACGGTATGTACTAGAGGATAACCGATTAGATGATCTGTACAAGAAAATATTTTTTAAAAAAAAATGGCACCGTTTTTGCTAAGCCACATTGACTAACAAGTAGAAGTAGCCCGTAGTAAAAGTAAAGGATTTTTTTTTTTTGGAAAAGTGAAGTAAAGGCTTCAAATCTTTGCTCAGAACCCCTTAACCAGACTCCAAACAAGTGTGACCCATGGCCACCTGGATAATGGATCAAACAGCACAAGCAAATCGGAATCAAAGAATTTCTAATATCTACATTCATGACTAAAGCAGTACATTTTGGATCATATCTACGCTTAGATGATTTCCTACATGTTTTAACCGAAATTGGAACTCCAGGCTACAATCATTTATGAAACCACTTTAGAACAGCCCTTTGCATTCACCCAGATGCATTCACCGACCATACCATGTATTCTGTTTCGACGAAGATTTCTCATGGAAACACTGTTTTGCTATGAGTGCATAATTAATAAATCATAGAGCCACAAGGCAGTCCTGAATGGGTGCCATGGTGATATAATGATATTACACCATTCCGGAATACAGTCCAGCAGGCTGAACTGAAACACGCACTGCATGCGAAAGTGCAAATATACAACCCAAGAGCCCAGAATGCACTGTGCACATAAATGACTGCTGCCACAGATAGCCGTGCAACAGGAGAAACAGAACAAAATCTGAGCATGCCAGAATCAAAGAAACTTTGTGCAAGTAATTTTCCTTGGATTTTGACATATACAGTTGGCAACAGATTTCACATTTCAAATGCCGTGTTTAGATTGGAGTCAAAAAGTAAGAAGTTAGAATTCTGGGCACTGTAGCACTTTTGTTTTTATTTGACAAATATTGTCCAATCATGGATTAATTAGGCTCAAAAGATTCGTCTCGTGATGTCTAACTAAACTGTGTAATTAGTTTTTGTTTTTACCTATATTTAATGCTCTATGCAAACGACTAAAAATTGATGTGATAGAGAGAGAGTGAAATTTTCTTGCCTTTAGCCCAATCTAAACAAGGCCATGCTTGGGTGCAAATACAATCAAACAGCCATGCGAATTGCATTGCATCAGTTTAGATTTCCCAGTAAAAGAAGCCACAAAGACCATACAACAGACTACAGCTTTGAACGCGGTCAACATGCAACCAAGATATATATGTGCATAATCAAACGCGAGGCACAAAATCACTTGTCAAGAAAATCGACTGCCAGATGTCACATTTTTCAAATATGCTGGGTGGGATGCAGAGGAAATTGTGCGGGATGCCTCTCATCTGATTAACCAACCAAAATCACACAAGTTCATGCAGAATTCACTTCAGAAGAACTGGAAAGGCTTTCAAGGATTTCTGATAATTGTTGAGTTGCTCTACCTTGCATGATTAATCAACCAAAGCTGAACTGCACACTCATTTCATAGCATAAGAAATCAGGAAGTCCATGGTAAAAAGAAATCAGGAAGTAAACAACAAGCAACAAATGTGTTCCAAGATGGAAAAAAGCATGCTGAAAAACAACTGGCAATGCAACATGAATAGTAGTAACTGTTTCACAAAAAAAAAAAAGAATAGTAGTAACTAAGAATCTACCTCCAGTTATAATCACCAAACATAAAGATAGATAATTGGGAAATTCTCTACAGTTCGTATCACAAATGTCAGGACATGGCTTGCCAAACCAGTGATATAATAAGATGCTTAATCCATAGTAATGTCATTGAGATAAAAAAATTGTACCCAACAGCTTGTGCATAACATGTACTAGTGCTACTATAACTGACATAAAAGGGTAGTGTCACTAGCTTCAGCGCTTCAAGCTCACCATGCTCAGCACCAGTTTATGTTGCGATGTTAAGTGCACAAATAGACAGACCGACCCAAGAAGAAATAACAAGGCAAGTTACAGTGGTTCAAGAAATCCATCTAGTTAGACTAAGCTATACAGTTGAAGATATATGGTTCACAGGAAATGCAAGTCTACATCTACATTTATCATTCACACATTTTAGATAAGTAACTCTCACTAACTAGCAAGATCCATGGGACCCATTCAGGACGAAGAATCTGTAAACGACAAAATCTGCATGCTTACATGAACTCAAGCAGTAAGTCAACACAGATCTGGGATTGTTTGTAATCGATGTTGTGTGGTAACTCAAATCCTACTTGGACTCAAGAACTTGAGTGTAGAATCCTACTAGGAATAAAACTCCTACTTGCATGTATGAGGCTTTGAAGGGGACTATATCAAATATACTTGCATGTATAAGAGAAGTCAATTGTCAAAGCACACTTTTTAAAATTCTTGTAAACCCTAATACTCCTTGGTCCTTGCAAAAACAAATGGAGCAAGAACTGTACATTCATCAAAATGCACACTTCCATAGTTCAATTAATCAATGACAGATTTCATTTAAGTTGGAAGGCCTTAGTAAGCTTTGATAAATGATAACTATTGATGTGACAGATCACTGCTTTATCATTCAGGGTGCAGAATCAGTAAGCAACCAGAACCCCATATGGAAAGAATTGCTGTCCTAGTAAACCAAAAGCTAGCTCGAGTATCAACCAGCCATAAATACAGATAATGAACACTCCAATCTCAGGCTGCAGGTATGGGTAGACAAAGAAGTGACATAAGATGCTTATCATATAGTCCATATATAGTGTCGCCATAGAAAATTAGCAACAAGCAACAAAATTCATATAACTGAAAAGCTACCTACTAATTTCACAACTGTGTGCAATAATATAGCGTGTTTTTCTTGTCAAAAAATAATATATCATGTTTCTTTGCAGGTAAATACTGTAATAGGACTGTAACCACTTCCAGAGATACAAAGCTAGGACTATGAAATATATAGGCAGTTCAAACTTCTGTACCTCTGAAAGGGGCTTCATCACATCAGAGATTTTGTTTGACCTTAGACAAAACCAGAACTACATAAAGAATAACAAACAATTGACTTTTCAAACTTGCATACTTAAATCAGGCATTCAGGATTTCAGGCAAGATAGTTTGTGCAAGAAATTAAACAAAATTACATGGAACAAAGGAAAACAAGAGATGTCTATGCATCTCATCAACATCACAAGCCATCTTGCAGAAACAAAAGATAGGGATGACATCCAGAGAGCAACATTGTTCATGTAGCACTAGTCTTTTGCGTGAATGATATTACTAGCAACCTCACCAGAAAGGCTCATGACCTTGAATTACTAGTAAGAGACTGGCTGAATCTTAAGGAAAGAGCAAAGAAACTCAAACAACCCAGAAAAATTCCTGCATCTGAAACTTAAACAGACCACTGACTAAGTCCAAAGGAACTACACCCAATGATCCCAAAAGGATCATCAAAAGAGAAATCAGAGCCTTGTTGGAAGTTCCAATGGCTACCTCCTTCAGGATGCCTACTCTCACAGACCAGCACTTTACAGCATTGTGTGGCCCTTCTCCCAGCAAACAGAGCCTTCACTTTGGAATTGGCCTCATCCCTTGAACTGAAACACCCATTAGCATACACAATCACAAGCACCTTCAGTATCTGCGCACTCTCAATAAAGAACTTGAGGAAGGCAAGCTCACTCCGCTCCCCTCTGAAATCATGGACTTGCAGCATGTTAATGCTCGACATGATGCATTTGATGGCTTCAGACTCCTTCCAGAACTTGATGCTGAGCCTGCCAGTGGATTCAGTAGTTTTCTTGGACTGCACATCAGTTAAACCAGTCAAAAACGGCAGGGAAAATTTGATACATGACTTGTGCTAGTAGATTCTGATGCAAATCAAAGCCAAATGAAATGATGAGTCTCTGGCTCACATGGATATGCAGCGTATCGATGTTGGGAAAACATCTGAGGATTGTGGACAGCATCTTGCAATCGTTGCGGACTCCAAAACAGACATGGAGGTCCAGGATCGTGACAGCTGGCATCATGGCACTTGGATTCACCATTGTCCCAGCCTGCAATGTAAAAAAACAATCCCAATGCACACAGCAGGACACAGTTATTAAGGGGGGGAAACACATTGGCATCAAACATTGCACAAGCTAGGCGTCCAATGAAACAGAGAAGCAATCCAAAGCACCTTGATGACGGTGTTGCCGACCTGCAGCTCGTCCATTCCCAGCTCAATTTCTCCAAACAAGCGCAGTGCTGGGGCATGTGTAATCTTGATCTTGCAGCAGGAATCCTGATTTATCCGGAACCCCAGAAGGAGCCGCTCGAGGCGCCGGGCGTCTACTACGGTGACGCTCTCCACCATGGAATCCTGGATCTGCACGCACCGGAGACTCTGGCTAATGATGCGGAGACACAGCGAGGGTAACAGGTGGCCCTCGATGTTGAGGATCTCCAGCACGGGGCTCCTGGCGAGGACGAATTCCAGTTGGGCGCTGTCGATGACGGTGCTGCAGAGGCCGAGCTCGCGGAGGCAAGGGAAGGCGGCGGCGCGTGGCAGGGCGGCCGTGTCCGGGAACCTCCAGAAGGAGAGGTAGAGGCGGGTGAGCTTGGTCATGCTGAAGAAGGTGGGCGGGAGATGCTTGTCGAGGGTGAGCGGCAACGGGCGGTTGATGAGGAAAAGCTCCTGCACGCCCTTGGAAGCGAGGAGCTTGAGCCAGCGCTCGACTCGGGCGCGGTCCTCCTCCATGTAGCAGGAGGTGATGCGGACGCAGCGGAACGGACCCGGGTGCGCGACCAGGATGCGGGAGACCGCGGCGGCCACCGCGTCGGAGTGGGCGTGGTCGAGGTCGACGGGGATCTCGTCGTCGCCGGCCGGGAGGAGGTGGGTGTCGACGAGGACGAGCGGCGCAGCGCGCCAGATGGGGCTCCAGCGGCGGGAGAGTACCGCCGTGCGCGCGGCGTCCTTGATGGGGAGGCGAGAGACGATGTCGCACAGGAGCGTGTCGGGGAGGCGGCTGAGGCGGTCGACGCCCCCGCCGTCGGCGTCGAAGAGGATGCAGAGGTCGCCGTCGGCGGAGACGGGCGGGGCAGGGAGCATGCGGTGGGTGTAGGAGAGCACGCGGCCGAAGAGCGCTGCCAGATCCTGCGGGTCCCTGCCTTCGCGGCGAGCTATGCCCAGGACGCTGCGGTCCGTGTCCGTGAGGCCGGGCCGTGCCTGGAGACGGAAGGCCATGGCCGCGCCGCCGCCGCCGCAACAGCAGCAGGAGGTGGGGAAATCGACGAGGGTTTGGGGTTTGG
>DXKC01004903.1:0-11216 GCA_031170775.1 Cymbopogon citratus
TTCTGCTGCATGCTGTCACCGTCTCCAAGGATCCGGCGAGCTCTGTCAATGAAGGTAATGGTGATGAACCTGAGCTTATGCCTGAAGCCAGTAGCCGGCGCGAGAAGAGGAAGACCAAGCCTAACTCGAAGGTGTATGGGTCGGATTGGGTGTGATGACCAGCCCAATTACCCGTTCGGCCCAGCAATTCTATCTCCTGTTTCCCGGCCCATGTAACGGGCGTGAGTGCCTCTGGCCTCCTATGTATTGAGAGACTACGAAGGAGAACCTGGAACTCGAAGTTGTAACCTTGAACCAAGCCGATTGGGCTGCAGCGGCGGGCTCCGGCGATCACTGGAGTGCCGATTTATCGAGTTTCCCCGGTCCGGTAGGGCTAGCTAATCTCTAGATTGGTTACAAGTGGTATCAAAGCTGTCGATTCCCAATCATACTTGTTGGCGTCGCATCTTACCCGGAGGTAGATGGCGGCGGAGTCTCCAGAAGAGCAGCTGGGCAAGATCTTGGCGCTCCTGGACAAAAACTCGAAGGGGATCGAGGAGTTGAAGACCTCCATGGTGGAGGTGAGGGAGCTGAAGACGGAGATCCATCTTTGGAGGCCACAGATGGACAATCGAGTCCATGAACTGGAGCACGCTGTGCTCGAGTTGGGCGAAAAGGTGGAGCAAGCCCTGAGTGCGGTTCCCCAAGCGGAAGCGGTGCCTACGAGCGGAGTCCCCTTCGGGCAGGCTTCTCCGAGCGTCACCTTCGCATAGGGTTCTCCGAGCGTCACCATCGCGCGGAATTCTCCGGGCGTCATCATCGCACAACCTTCTCCACAGTCGGCTTCGGAGTGCAGGCCATCCCCAAAGTCGAAGATGCCGGGCTCCGCTCATCTGGAATCTTTCCCCACTGGGGTGGCGTCTGGGTCGTTAGACTGCAGCAAGGCCGGCTTTGGGGCGGTGTACATCGTCGCCCCGGGCCAACCTCTGACATCAGGTGCGATGAATCTTAACCATCATTCCTCTGATGCTTGGGTTGCAAATGGAGTTGTTAAAATTGATCATGCTACTCATCACTATGCTGCTCATTGTTGCACCAACCACTCTCATAATCCTGCTATACCAGATCTACCGTTTCCTCAGTTCGATGGAACCAACCCTAAGTTGTGGATCACAAATTGTGAAACCTTCTACGATGTCTACCAAATTGAACCTAGGCTTTGGATTCGCTATGCCACTATGCATCTTAGTGGGTCTGCTGCCTTATGGTACCAAACAGTGCAAACCACCTTACACTCCTTGTCTTGGGATGATTTTAAAGCCACTGTTAGTTCCAAGTTTGACAGGGATGAACACAACCATCTTCTTAGGCATTTCTTTCGTATACGTCAAACCCATTTTGTGAACGACTACATAGAGCAATTTTGTGACCTCATACATCAGCTTCTTGCCCATGATCCTACCATCTCGGCCACTGTCATTACCAATAGATTTGTAGATGGTTTAAAGAAAGAAATTAAGGCTGTTGTTATGATGCATCGACCCCAAAACTTGGACTCTACGAGTTCTTTGGCATTGTTGCAGGAGGAGGCCAGCTCATCCTGGGGGACGGAGCGCCATGGTGGGTGCTCACGCCCGCGGACGGCGTGGCACGAGGCTGCCGAGGTAGGGCGCGATGCAGTGCGTGCGCAGCCGCGCAGGGCGATGTGATGCACTAATACAAGCGTCGCGATGGGAGGTGGAAGAAGAGGGAGAAGTCGATGACAGCTGGGTCCCACTGCAAGTGGGGCTTTTCTATTGAAGTGAAGAAAATGCTTGCTTTAAGCCACTGGATGAGAAATGAAGGGCATCCGGTGGGTGGTAAGTCACCTGGTAGAGAATCCATGCCCGGGAGGGAGATAGATTTTTTTTTAATACAAAATCTTTATTTCTATAAATGTTATTCTTATACATCAGGAAGGATACGAGTCTCTAAGAGCTCCTCCAAGGCTCCAAGGAAGTACTTTTCACATGGAAATGATTTTCCTTAAGCTCCACTTCGGTTCAGTGATCTAGTTAGTGGGAGGGTTGGGTGGCTAGGAGTCGTCGTCATAAATAAAACAACTGAAATAATTCTTCCTTTTTTGTTCATTGATTTTGTTGTGTATATAAGTGATGCCTTGTCTAGACTCATGTTGGGACATGTGACTATATATATTGTAAAAGCTGTGTTCTGATGTATTTTCAGTCCCAAGGCAGATACTTTTTCTCATCATCTAAAAAAATAAAATAGTGCGAGCATCTACCACATACATATGTTTTCTTTAGTGGCTTAATGTGTGCAATATGCATTACATTGCCTTGTCGGCACGCTATAGTAGCAATTTGAAACAAGTAGTGTACCTTTACTGTAGGAAGTGAATCTGGCATAATTGGTTGTTGGTTTTTTTTTAACCTCTATTGGTTGTTGGTTGGAATGGGAAGGAAATCAATATAGCTTATTGGTTGTTGGTTTGAAGGGGAGGGGTACCACGATCGTATACCAAATGTCTGGCAGCAGAAGTAGATTCACAATAATGTTCAATGCAGAAAACCAAGTTATATATAACGTTATGTTATTACGTATTCAAATAATATAGTAGTGTGTGGCCGCTCTTGGTAAGCTTGTGTAATTTTGAATATCGAGATTAGATGACGGTGTAAGCAGGAACCATATTATTTCACACTCATGTAGGACTGTACCGTAATACTGAACGAAATGGACTGATTAAGTATGTTTGGGCATAATCGTAGGTCCTATTTGTATCCATAGGATGATAGGACTAACAACTAGTGTACTATCCTATAACTACTCCCTCTGTTTCAAATTGTAAGTCATTTCAAGAACTTGGAGAGTCAAAGCATTTTTATGTTTGACCAAAATTATTGAGAGAACAACAAAGATTTATAAAATCAAATAGGTATGCTATGAAAATATAGCTAACGAAGAATCCAATGATACTTATTTGACATTCTAATTATTATTATCTTATCATATAAATTTGGTCAAATTTTAAAAACTTCGACTCTCTAATATTCTTGAAATGACTTACAATTTGGAACGGAGGGTAAATAGACAAAACCGATTGTTAGTCTATTAGCTATGTATGGACTAGTCGTTATCGCATCAATCGACGTTAATAAGAGCAATAGGACTAGGTAGTAATCCCAATTCATCCAAACAGGGCCTTAACTTGCGGATGAACTGGCCGGGAGGCAGATCGTGGCATGGTAGCCTAGTCGCACGTAGAAAGCAGCAGACGTTTAACTTTATATCTCCAACCGACAATGGGAACGGAATTGTTAATTTGAATGAAGGCGGCGTGTTGCCAACTGGTAACGAAAGCAAGCGGGACATACAAGCAGACTGCATGCGCCACGCCACCAACCTGTATCGACCAGATCGAGAACCAGGAGAATCCTATTCCTCGACCCATATCGGAGGCGTACGTCTTATATTTTTCTTCTAGGACTAGACTAGGAGTACCAACCACGGACGGGATGAGAAAGACAAGTATACGTAGAGAAGAGAGGTTTTTGGTCCAGAACGTCATTGCTGACTCTCATCAGTTACCCCTCCTGGTGCACGCGTACGTACCACACCGCGCATCGGTCGGCACTTGTATGGACATCCATGCATTTTACACAGTGTATCTCTGGCTACTTCGCCGGCCGATGCACGTCGACGAGCACGAGCTTGGCAGCCGATCAATGGCTCCATCCGGCACCATTATTCGTGGCGTGTCCACACAGCACAAGCACGTTCTCTAAAGTAGACGGAATCTCGATTGCAATCAGCTAACGCGGCACGTCCCAGAAGCTAGCTGTGTTTAGTAGGCGACAGATGGAGCTTGGGCTTGGGACCTCTGCAGGCCGGCATATATACCATTCTTGGTCAGCCGCTCAGCCTAGATCGAAGATTGCCGAGAGAAAACTACACGTATATTACAGGCGATGAGACTACAGCGTCATCATATTCCTTCTTCCTACCTCGTCGACTTACGGCTGCATCGGTTGGCGCTCGATCGCGTACCTATGTAAGGAGGCCATTTCGCTCACTTGAACCTACGACACAGCCAACACACAGTTGCATTTGCAGGCTTGCAGCTGGGTTCTACTATAAACAGAGACATTGTCCACAAGTCGGACGTACACATATCTTCCGTCGCTAGTAGCTAGCCTGGCTAGGTCCCAAGCTCCATTCTTCCATCAATGGAGAACAACGCCAGGAGCAACCCTCAGCCTCCTCCAGGTTATTGCCACAGTTACTATTGCTTTTATCTCTCCATGCATCAGTTGCATATCAGCATCCTTAATCCTGCCAAATTAAAGAGATCAAGAACGTAACTCTGAATAATACACAATCGCCAAACTAATGTACACAATTGATTCGTCATTGCTGATTTATCCAAATTGAATCTTCTTTGGTGAGAATCAGGCTACCCGACGGTTGAGCTGGAGCAGAGTGGCGCTGCAGGCGGCAAGAAGATGAAGCAGGGGTCTCCTCGCCTTGCAAAGACCACCAAGCGTGGGGAGCCTAGCTTTATCGAAGGATGATACGTGTGCGAGCGAACGCTCTTTTGTAGCCTTGTCTAAGACCTACCTACCTAACTAGATCAGCTTAACGTATTGTCTCTGTTTTTTTCTCCAACAAGTTCATATCTGATGGCATTTGACGATAATCTGTGCGTCTCTGATGAGTGATGCGTTTTTCTTCGTCTCCACAGCATTGGTTTTCTCTGCTGCTGCTGGCTCTGCGAGCTCTGCTGCTACTGAAGAACAACGCCTACTACGGGAACAACGGATATACAATACCATGCATACAAAAACTAGAGATATCGGTGCATGCGTGCGTTGAGCTTAGTTTAATATATGTAATGTGGTCGACCGCAGGAATAATCTGTGTACTTGTACGATTGCAGTGTAATCAGGGACTATGTATGCAAGTGTGCGTGTAATTAGTTTAGACGACTGTTGCCCGTACTAGGGTAAGCAGTAGTGGTTTGTGCTTCCTGTTTTCTATATATACAGCTGATCCATACTACTGGACGAACATTTTGTACTATCACGCACATGCGTTCTGTGTTTTGGCTACCTAGCTGTGTGTTTTGTGTTCCAGCTATTATACTTCCATATATGCCATATATATGCAATGGTTAGCTTGTTTTTACCCTTGTTGAATCTAACGGTTTTGAAATAATTTGATATATGTATTCTCTTCTATGTAATTACTATTGACGATGTCCAGCCAGCTTAGGTTGCGCTACAATGACAATGCTCTTTTTTGTCAACATAATGACAATGTTCCTATTATGGTACCAACTGCTTGTAAGTCTTGTTATATATAATATAAACATTTGAGAACAATGTCTCACAAACCAAGTGCCTTCAGTCTTTATTTTATTTTTGTTGCCTTTTTGAGAAACCAAGTGCCTTAGAATAATCGTGGTATGAGTGTATTTAAGTGAGCAGAAAAAAATATAAGCTTCCTCAATACAATATTGTACATGTTGTGCTTTGCAAAGCTGAACAAGGAGTGAAGTGATAACAAGTAGACAGAAGGGAACGCTTGCCTCATTTCATTATCATCGGTTGATCTTCTTAGCGGTGGGACTTCCTCTATATAGATTGATACTATTATTTTGCATTTTCCTTTGACCAGCTTTACAAGTAGGCAGAGTGTCCAATGTATGTATGGTTGTATTACTTGTCTATCATATGCAAGGTGTACAGTGAGAGATTTCCATTGGTTTAGACAGAGTGTCCAATGTATGTATGGTTGTATTACTTGTCTATTGTACGTGGGGTGTACGGTGAGACGAGGATGTTGCAAGGTAAGGCTCTATGGGATGTATGGTTTGTCCTAGTCTCAGATAGCCCCTCCCTCCCACCATATACAAAAGGCAAGGTTACATGTTTGGGCACGGTTACATGTTTGATTTCCTTTCTACTAAGGTTCGTGTCATGTTCGGTTACATAATGGTCAGAGTCAAAAAAAGAAACAAAAAAAAACCAAAAAAGGTACGGTCTTCAAAAGATACTCTGGATTATACATTCTTTCTTTTTTTTTGCCAGTGGGAATTCAAAATAGAAGTCGTCATAAAACAACTGAAATAATTCTTCCTTTTTTTGTTCACTGATTTTCTTGTGTAATATATAAGTGATTCCTTGTCCACCCTCTCATGTTGGACATGTGACTATATATTGTAAAAGCAGTGTTTTGATGTATTTTCAAAAGAGAATGTCCAAAGACAGATTAGTTTTCTCATTATCTAAAAAAATAAACTAGTGCGAGCATGTACCACATATAATCATATATGCTTTTTGTGTGACCAAATGTGTCCAATATGCATTGCATTGCTTTGTCGGCGCGCTGTATAGTAGCAATTTGAAACAAGAACAATATCGAACTCAACCAACAGCTCCCCCGAGTGTACCTTTACTATAGGAAGTGAATCTAGCATAATTGGTTGGTTGGATTAGGAAGAAAGTGAATCTAGCATATTGGTTGTTGGTTGTAATGGGAGGTACCACGACCACGACCGTATACATATACTGTATATACATATCTCTAAAAAAAATCATTCATGTCCGAATTATGTTGAACTCGAAATTTTGTATAAAAGTCTCTTTTGTTTAAAACCACCCACATATTTCCTCTTAGTTTGGATCTCAGTACTTTCATGTTCCACGTGTACCTAAATCATAAATATACATCAGTCATTTGTGGTTAATAGCACTGATATCTAAGTAGATTCATGCAATGCTCAATGCAGAAACCAGCGTTATATATAGAAAGTTATTAGCACTTAAATAATATAGTAGTTGTGTGGCCGTTGAAAGGTCCTAAATGGCTAGACGAGGTG
This sequence comes from Cymbopogon citratus, assembly GCA_031170775.1. Classification (NCBI taxonomy): domain Eukaryota; kingdom Viridiplantae; phylum Streptophyta; class Magnoliopsida; order Poales; family Poaceae; genus Cymbopogon; species Cymbopogon citratus. The sequence continues at coordinate 6,863 of DXKC01004903.1, forward strand.
AATAACCTATAAAAAATTCTTGTAAAATACTAAAACAAAATGTTAGTACTTAAGATGGCGAAGCTCACTAACACTAGCTCAACTAAGTTGTGCAAGTCACCTAAAAAATTCTAGCAAGAAGGCTATAATCTCTAATCACACCAACAAAGCTAGCTCGCTAACTTACTTCTAGTGAGCAAACAAACTACCACTAAGAATCTAAACTAGATAACTAGCACTACACAAAGAAAAGCTACAAAAATAAGTACAAGAGAGGGATTGGATTGTTATACCACCGATATAGAGGAGATAAACCAATCAATAATCAATCACAGTCAATAGATAGAAGCCTCGGCAATCAAGATGACACAATGATTTTTTATCGAAGTTCACTTGCTTTCCGGCAAGCTAGTCCTCATTGTGGCGATATAACCACTTAGATATATGCACGCTAAAATGGCATCACCTAGCCATACCCACAGTGGGCGCAACACTATCAATACAAGATGGGGATCCTCCAAGTCACGAGCAATCCACTAGAGTAGCCAACTGCGATCTCCCGAGGAGAAAGCTCAAGAACCGCTCACAAGTCATCAGTGTGGCCTCGAACAAGTCTCCAACTCAAGCTCAACACCTCCGCTGCTCCAAACCGTCAAGGGTGACGGGATTACCCAAGTGTAACAAGAAATCCGCAACAATCACGAAGAACAAGTGCCTCTAGATGCAACTCTAAGCAAATGCACTTGAATATCACTCAATCTCACTTAGGATGCATAATCAAGCAAGGAGATGAGTGGAGGGAAGTCTCTCTAGCTCAAAGGATTCACAAATATGTTAGAATGGGCAAGAGTTGCTTCGCACGGCCGGCCACCCTATATTTATAGAGGTAATCCAAAAATGAACTGTTACGCTTTGAAAACAACACTGTCGGGGTCATCGGACTCGCCAGACGCTACCATCGGACATGTCCGATGCGTTCAACCACGCGTCGAATGAAACTATTGTCGTTGGAGCTCCAAACGCGCGGACCCAGCGTCCGACGCCGGCAAGCCCGTTTGCGGACCTCTCTGGACTACGTCTAACGCCCTCCGGACGTAGTCAACTCGCCAGCGTGCACCACCATCAAGCCAGCCCTGGACGCATCAGACGGTCGGACCAGACGCGTCCGACACCGATTCCAGCTCAGCTGCTCACTGCAAACAACTAGGCGGACACGGGGCCAACGTCCGACGCTCGGCACCCCAGCGTCCGATGCTTGAAAAATAGCAGCAAATACTTTGTCGCGATCGCTTCCTTTTCTCCAACCAATTTGTGTCCGGCGCAATAGAAAATAGACACTACAATTTCTCAAAAGCGCCGAATCCCGCCTCGCAAGCGAGGAGGGAGGGTGAGCGGTACCAAAAACCCAACTCAACCCTACAAACTTCACCGTCTTTGCAAATATACCAACACCACTAAGTGTGCATCTCCATATGCATGTGTGTTAGCAATTTCTCAATTATTTTTCAAAGACGACAAGTTAGTGCACTAGATCCCAAATGCATATGCTCATGAATTAGACCTAGAGGCACTTAGATGTCGTGATAACCGTAACTTCCCTTCTTGATAGTACGGCTATCTATCCTAAAAGTGATCACACTCTTTATAGTGTCTCGATCACCAAACCGAAAATCCCTATCAAGTTATACCTTTGCCTTGAGCTCTCCTCAAAACTTCGGAGCTTGATCATAACACTATCTCCACCATTTCCATCACCATGATCTTGTGGTCATCTCCATGCCACCTAGCTCCATCATCACGTATTGCTAATATATTCTACATACACTTAGTGAAATCATTAATATCTTGGTGTTTCATCAATTATCCAAAATCAAATAAGAGCTTTCACCGCTCTAGGTAAGCTTGTAATTTGGAATACCGATTCAGATTAGATGATGGTGTAAGCCGGAACCATATTATTTCACACTTTATATAGGACGACTGTACTCGAACGCTGAATTGGTGATTAATTAATTTTTTTTTCACAATCTTTTACGCATACATCCACAACACGCACGCACATTGGCCCCCTATGAACACATAGAGTAATGTCGGAAAATCCTAAAATAAATTTAGAAAAATACGGGCATCCATGCCAAATCGAGAGGACTTAAACCTAGGAGGGCAGGTTCCACCATAAGAGACCTAACCAGCTGATCTATGATCAATTCGTGACTAATTATTAGTTTATTAGTTATGGACTAATCGTCAGCCCAGGCATTTATTTTAGAGTTCATCTGATATGAATGCGGATTTTGTTAGGTCTCAAGGGCAAGAAGAAACCACAAAACCCCAATAAGATGAACCCATTGGTTTTTAGATCCTTTTCTTGTCGGTCTTCATTTGCCTTGCGCTTTGCTTGCTAAGATCCCCTAAATATTACAACATCGGCCTTCATTGCTGGACTATTGCCGGACTCCTCTCAGAGATTAGTTTGTTTAATTATTTGGGCTGCCAAGACTCAAGGCAGAGGTTAATATTGAGGCCTTTTGATGGGATTATTATACTTTAGTTGCTGCGGCTTCAAACCTTTGGCGTGATGCTCCTTATATTGCTTCGGCTATGAAGAACATGTAGGTCAATGACTAGCTAAAGATTTTGGTTATCGTAGATTACTTCCTCTGTTCCAAATTATAAGACATTTTAACATTAGATTAGTAGCTTTTAATATGTATCTGGATGGTAAGATGGATACACATCAACAAATCACATCGCTATCCAGATCATGCTGACGCAGCGACATTTTACTAGATAGATGCAAAAAGAAATCGAGCGAACCATTTAAATTCGTGACCGGTCATCAAGGGAGAAGTGGTGTGAAAGACTGAAAGTAGCTGCGGAGAAGAAGAAAGCATATCGCCGGGACCGATCGACCGCCCGGCAGGCAACGTGCGAGCTGCGCCGTCAGGGGAACTGATTCCTTGGCCTGCGTGTATCTGACTCCCGGCGTTGTGGCTTTCGGCTGAAGCCAGCAGCCAAAAGGGAAACGATGCTGGCTTACGCAGCGCCGACGATCCATGTGTGCATGAACCGTACGATTCCTGCTTCCTTCGCCTTCGAGAGATTCCCGGCGAGAGCGCTCGGTCCTCGCGTCCACTCGGCGTGGCACGCACACCTTACCTTATTAACTTTGCCGCCGCCGCCGAGCTAGAGTATGCGCGGATGGAAGTTAAACATCCACTGCAGACTACCGGGTTTTCATTTCCACTGCCCCGGGTTTCCATTTCCACTGCTTTGCCGCCGGTAATGGCAACTAGAGTGCTACTAGACCATGCGCGGATGAAAGTTAAACATCCGCTGCAGGCTTGCTACCGGGTTTTTCCACGGCTTTGCCGCCGGTAATGGCAACTAACTAATACAGGAGTCCTTTTCGTATAAAAAAAACTAACACAGGAGTAGATCCCAGTTTTGTTCTTGCAAGATTTCGTTTATGGATATATTCCTTATATTATATATATCGATCTTTATTGATTCGACATCAGTAGACTTGTCGAAATGGCTTTTTGAAACCTTTTATTTTCCTCCTGTATGGAAAAGGATCTCCAAAAGTCTTTATAAAATCTACTCTCTAAGTTAGTATAATTTAAAGAGTCATTTGAGTTACAATCTTTTTCTAACATCCAACAATTTTTATATTAAGCGTACTCTAAAGAGCCATCTCGCTCTTCATCTTTTGGCTAGTGTTGGAGGATATTTTTTGCTATTCTTGTAAATTAGAAAGGATATAAATTTTTTTTGGACATGATCTAATACGCTCTAGGCCAGAAAGAAAACTTGATATGAGATGAGTAACTAAAAGACTTTGTGGTTGAACCCGTAGGAGCAATGTTAAAAATAAAGTCAACTAGGCAGAACCCCGCGGCAATTGCCGCAGGCTAGATAGAGGTAGGTGACACATATGCGTAGGTGAGTAAATTGTCCATATATATAGACACACACACCACACACACAGTGGAGCTTAGACATATCACCATTGTAACATAAGTATAGGTACATAGAAAGATGCAGAACTGTTGTTGCTGGGTGTTGACACAAAATGTGATGCACTGTGTCAATCACACAGCAAGCCGGAAAGCTAGCTTCAATCGGTGCCTGGGCGGTTTAGAAACCCCAAAGCGTGCCAGTCAGTTTGACCTGAAAACTAACAAGGGATGAAACTGTTAAATAAAACCTGGAACGCGCCGGGTGATACCAGACAGTTCCATATGTACGGCCCTGAAGCCACTTGCGACGACATATAGCTATAGAAGCTATCTGCCAACAAGTTTATATATATCATTCGGCTAATATAAGGATAGAACAAGTAAAACGTTTATTGCCGAATACGTATGCATGA